>PITA01035406.1:0-10546 GCA_004023965.1 Spilogale gracilis
TTTATTTATTAGAGAGAGAGAGAGAGCACACACAAGAGGGGTGAGAGGCTGCTGTCTGCCGAGGCTCAATCCCAGGATTCTAGGGTCATGACCTAAGGCAAAGGCAGAGGATTAACTGATGGAACCAGCCAGCTGCCCCCCCTTTTTTTTTTTCATTTTAAATCATTTTCCAGATTTCCTTGAGTAACCGTATGGTATGCGTGTATAAACTTTTTTGTATATTCATAAACTTTGAAAATCAGTTTTAAGAGAGTATCTGCCTCATCTTATCCTAAAAATCAGAGACATTCTAATTTGAAAAGGAATTTCAATATGCCTCATATATTTCTCTGCATTTGTATGTAAATTGAAATTTATTATGAATTAAGTTCTATTTGGGGTGTTATCTGTAAGTACCAGTGAGAGGGGAAATTGATCCAGTCTTCGGTACTCTGTGATGAATATAATATGAACTGTGTAAGTGTTCTACTTACATTAGTGATATCTTCTAATACCCCTTCAGAAAGCTGTTAGCAGTTGTCATTTGGGGTGTGATCTGATGAAATATGTCCTGTTCCTCTGTACTTTATACATAATGGAGCTCAAAGTGTGGAATGATGGTTTTTCTTATCATGGCCTATTTATCTAGAGGAAGGGAACAGGTTGATCTTCTGCAACAAAAAGAACTATTAGCGTTGGTTAACATTTTGATCGGGCTGCTCTTGGTGTCCAGATGATAGCTTTGGGCATGAAAACTTTAATAAGTGGCTTTTATTTCCCTATTCTCCTTGTATGACTGGAAAGTAAACTCAGACATCCGTGATGATGTCTTGGAATGGCCCGATGAACTTGACTGTCAGTGTGTCGTTTCAGTAGAACTTGGAGAGATTGCTAATGCCCTTGGCCCCTAGCAGCTTGTGTAGCTGTAATGTTCATACCCACCATTTTGGCAGGTGTTTGGATGCTGTGTAGGTTAGACCGAACTGGTCATCACACTTGCAGTGCATTTGGGAGTAATGTTTACCCAAATTTAGGGAACTTTTAACAATAAAACACTGTTTTCTGATGCAAAGCAGATCTGTATTTACTCATGCTCGGATCACAAAGCTTAGTGGAATAACTTACTATCTGGTGCTCTAAGTAGATGTCAAACAAGCTCCTTACCTCTATTAAGTTTAAGAAAGGATGCTTACAGAGCAAAATTGAGTAAATATGTGCAGAGCTCATAAAAAGTCATAAGTGATTGAACCTAAAGGAAAAGCCAATGCTTAATGAAATTGCAGGGTGAAGACATACTGCTTAATCTAGCATCATAGCAAAATGCCAGGCAGACACAGAGAAATTGCCTACGAGTTTCTAAGATCTTTTTCTTTGAAGTGTATGCATGTGAAAGGAGTAAGGCGTCAGGAAATAATCCATATTCCCATTTCTGAAGTCATGGACTTCTAGTCTTTATTAATAGTACATAAATAGTACATAAAATGGTTTGAGAGCTATGTTTAACTTTGTTTTCATGGGGCTGGCCAGATGCAGAATGTTGACCTAGCTTTGCAACCTTGAGAGAGGATTGTTGAACTTCATCCAAGGGCCCAGATAATGCAGACTTTTTATTATCTAGAGAATAATAATTCTCAACTTTTAGAAAGCGAAATAGAAAACTCTAGCTTGCCTTTTCATGAAGGGGTCAGGTTTCTGCACCTGAAATCTTGAGTGTAGGCTATCTGGGCTGCCCATGAACCATAATGCATTTACTGTGTGTTCACCCATGAGAGATGGGGAGTTAAAGCAAAAGAAAATGCCAGATACCTTTTGAATTGAATGAAAAGAAGTCTGGACTTCTTTTTGTCTTCATCACCAACTTGTTTTTGAGGTGCTTGTGTGACTTAATTCTTCTGTACCTCCTTTAAATTTTAAACAAGTCATTTTATAGGAAAATAGGGAGGAAATAATTATGCAGGTGATGGGTTGTTAGGACACGAGTTGTAAATGACACGCATGCATGAATGAAATTTGATTAGTGCTGGACTTCAGAACCTCTAATCTCTACTTTGAAAGTAGTTTTGACATTTTTTCTAACTTTACCAGTTGCTGGTTTTGGTCCTGATTGTTTCTGCATCTGATTTGGCATATACTTATATAAATGTCATGTGATTGTTTCCTGTTTTGTTATGTCAGTAGAATTTTGCATTTCCTTTTCGGGGAAAGACCAGATTTTATTTTGGTTTTTACCTGAGTCCTGTGGATTCCATAGATGCTTAAGATATGGTGGTTAAACGATGTGGTCTGATGAATGCCGTTCTGTACTTGAGATTGGGCAGATAAACTTTTGTGATCCCAACACCAGCTATTGGTACTTCCTTGGCAAATTAATTGACAGCACTGTGCTTTCTAAAATGGGAAAGAAAAGGCCTATTTCACAAACCTGTGCAGGTCAGAGATGACAATCAGTGATGTCTTTGTAGGAACCATTGTCCTGTGATCTCCCACAGTGCTTCATTCACATATGACTCTCATCTTTAGGATTCTCCCAGAGTGTTTTCTCACGGGGGCAAAATGATCAAGATGCCAGTGACTTTGGGTAAGATAGAATATGACTTGGGGCGCCTGGGTTGCTCAGTGGTTAAGCCTCTGCCTTCGGCTCAGGTCATGATCCCGGAGACCCGGGATCGAGCCCCACATCGGGCTCCCTGCTCGGCGGGAAGCCTGCTTCTCCCTCTCTCACTCCCCCTGCTTATGTTCCCTCTCTGGCTGTGTTTCTCTCTGTCAAATAAATAAAATCTTGAAAAAAAAAAAAAAGAATATGACTTAGTGGTGAATTGACCACTTAAATTTAGCCAGCAGCCTCTCCCCACTTCTTGTTCTTGTCCTTCTGTCTTTTACAAGAGTCTTTAAATTGCTCATCGTGGCTGTATATGGTTCTTAAACAGTTTGGCTTCTGGTTTGTTGATTCATACCTTGTTTTGTTTTGTTTTTTAAGATTTTATTTATTTATTTGACAGAGAGAAACACAGCGAGAGAGGAAACACAAGCAGGGGGAGTGAGAGAGGGAGAAGCAGGCCTGCCGCTGAGCAGGGAGCCCGATGTGGGACTCGATCCCGGGTCTCCAGGATCATGACCTGAGCCGAAGGCAGTCGCCCAACCAACTGAGCCACCCAGGCGCCCCCATACCTTGTTTTTAAAGAAATGTTTGATATGCTGTCTAGCACGTAAAACCATAGATATTTTTTCTGAAAAAAATCAGAACAATTTGCATCGTGATAAAAATTAGTCAGAGTAAAGGTGACACTGTTCTCTTTACCTGAATGTGTGCTCTTGCATGCACTATCTGCCCCTACTGCCTTGTAATTCAGAGGCCAGATGTTCTTTGCTATTTGTCACCCCACCCACGTGCTGTTGTTTTCCAAACAGAACTAAGAAGCAAAGTACCTGTTTCTTTTCTGTTAAATAAGGGAAAACAAAAATTAGGCCAAGATCATCCAGGATTTCCCCTGACCTTGTGGAGTCAAATAAGTTTACTGCTTGACCCCTTTGATCCTTTTTAGTCTATAGACTTTATTTGCGAGCCAAAATCCAGCCTAACAAATATTTATTGCCCACTTTATACTAAGTACTGCACTAGGAATGTTCACATTTCTCATTACATCTTCCCAACCAATCTTTGAGATAGATAATGATTATTATCCTTATTTTTGTTTTCTTTAAGGGATGAAGAAATTGAGACTCAGAGAGGTTTGTGAACTAGTCTCAACTAACACAGCTCTTAGTTAGAAAAGCTAGGAATCACACCCAAACCTAGATAAGTTCTTGGTTATTTTTAACTGTTTCACCAAAGCTGCCCCAAATCTTGAAGCAAAGATATAGTCATCATTATCATTATGTTGAAAATAATCAAGAAAACATTTCTTTTCCCTCCATTAAATGTCTTTTTAATAGTCCCAGGGTATAGGAAGGGTGACTTTTTTCATTAGACTTGGAGCACGCTTTCTGCCCAAGTATGAATGATCGAGGAAGTAAGTACAGTCTCCTTCAAGTTAGACACTTCAGACTTCCAAAATATTGTTTGCCAGCAGTAAAAAGGGCGGCATCCACAATTGGAATGTAGAGAGTTGTGTGCACAGACCTTCGTCATGTGGCTGGTAGCATATCTGTGGGCCAGATGCAGAACGTTGACTTTGCTTTGCAATATTCGAATATTCTAGCTATGCAGACAAATCTTTTCAAAGTTCAAGTGATTTGTGTGTAACTCATTGTGTTTTCATTTCAAGTTTTTTCCTGATATTGAGGCACCAGATGCTCTAAAATCCCCATGTAAAAAAAAAAAAAAAGATACACTAAAAATGATTATTCACAGTATAAAGAGCACTGAATTAGGGGGTGGAGTTATAGGGATTTTGGCTTAACCCTATCCTGGTCTGGAATTGTGGGTATATCATCTTATTGTTCTACGTCTGCTTTTTAAAAATCCTGATACATAAATGCTAATAAAATATATAATAGTTCTCCTTTTAGTTTATATTGCCTGTGCAGTACTGAAGAACACAGAACAATTAATGAATTAAAAAAAATTTTTTTTTAAGATTTATGTATTTATTTTGAGAGGGGAGGAGAAAAGGGAAAGGGAAACAAGCAGACTCCATGCTGAGTGGGGAGCCTGATGCTGGGCTCATTCCAGGACTCCGAGATCATGACATGAGCTAAAATCAGGAGTTGGACACCTAATGGACTGAGTCACCCAGATGCCCCAAGATTTTATTTGTAAGTAATCTCTGTGCCCAACATGGGGCTTAAACTCACAGCCCCAAGATCAAGAGTCGCATGCTGTGCCAACTGAGCCCGTCAGGTTCCCCAATAGTTTTTTTTTTTCATTCCATAAAGACAATATATTTGACTCTTGTTTTAGAAATCTTTTTGGTACAGTCATTTCATTTCATTAAATACTTCTGTGATACAGACTAATGTGACAAATTACAACCTGAAATTTCGCCCAATAAATTTTTAATGAGGGGTAGTTTTTAATCCTGTCATTGACTTACCATCATCATTCTGTTGCCCTAAAACTTTTCATTCCGTTGCTGGGATACGTGGGAATTTTTCATACCAGTCACTTGTTGTGAGCCCCTATAAACAAAGCATGAATGAAATGAGCAGACTCATGCTCTCAGAAGCTGGGATAGCTGATATTTAGCTAATGGAGTAGAGATCCTCACCAGTTCCAAGTGTGGACACAGAGAAAATCAAGAAGCAGGAATTTCAGGGGAAGTCTCAAATCTGGGGTTATCTCTTTTACTTCCTTTAGTTCCCTTACACCAAAAGTCACTTTATCTTTTCATTTAATATTTATTGAACAAGTGCTGTATGCCCGGGAAAGAGCAGCAGACCAAATAGCCATATTTCCTCAGCAGTCTCAGGGTTTCTCAACCACAGCACCAGTGACATGTGGTGAGTGCTGTCCTGTGCATTCACCAGCGTCCTTGGCTTCTACCCGCGAGATGCCAGGAGCATCAGCTCCCAGTAGTGACAGTCAAATCTCTCTAAACGTTGTCCAGGTGTCCACTGGGGAACCAAACGGGTCAAGAGCCACTGTGTTTATGATGCACAGTTTTCCCGTATTAGTGTCCCTGTCATTGGGATGCTTCTATAACAGATGACCTCCCTATAGTCGGGAACGGCAGGAGTAAGTCTTCCTGGTGTGCGGGTGGCATCGGATCGTAGATGAGCAGACTCTTCAGCTATCATTTTCTCTGGCTGTGTTCTCAGCTCACAACAGGCTGGCTGCTGTGCAAGTCTGGAGACCAGATTAAGGTGAATCTAAGCGCCTCCCAATTTGAAGAACTCTGTGACATTATGGAAGTCTCAGTCTCTTTTCAGAAGCACCAAATTCATGCACACAGCAATCAAATTGTCTGATTTTGAGCCCTTTAAATTTTTCAGGAAATGGTTGGGATGACTTGCCAAAGTATAATCCTGGGAAAAAAATTTTCAATTTTAGTCTGCATTCTTTTCCTCTGAAATGTACTATTAACAATAATAGATTGGGTCTGGTTTAAAAAAATTTTTTTTAGGGGCCCCTGGGTGGCTCAGTTGGTTAAGCGACTGCCTTCGGCTCAGGTCATGATCCTAGAGACCCGGGATCGAGCCCCACATTGGGCTCCCTGCTCGGCAGGAAGCCTGCTTCTCCTTCTCTCACTCCCCCTGCTTGTGTTTCCCCTCTGGCTGTGTTTCTCTCTGTCAAATAAATAAAATCTTTAAAAAAAAATTTTTTTTTAACTTACATGATTAGCATTTATCTCTTTGATTTTACCTGCTGAATTTAAATGTTTTGGGGCCCAGAGAAGATAGCATCATTGGGCAGGAGGCCTCCCCCTAGCCCCACCTCTGGTCCTTAACAGAAATTCCCTTTGGTGTTAGAGGTATTTTGTAAAGTGCTCCCTGAGATCTAGCCTACAGACCACAGTGGCTACTGAGAAAGAAAAGAATGATATTTAAGATGCAGTGGATGTCCTAAAGACTTCCACAGAATGTGTATGTTTCTCTTTTCTCCACCTGGTTTCATCACTGGGCTCTTCTGTGAAATGTGTCTGCAGTGGATGGCAAAGAGGCAAAGATGAGTTTGATCAAGTCCCAGTGTAGGACACAGTATCATTCATGTTTTAAGGCATACAATCTTTGTCAACAGATTGTAAGCAAAGTACCAGCAACTTTGACAAACATCTGTTGAAACATCAGATGCAGCTGACCTGGAACGTTCTAGAAGGAAAACTTTAAATTTAGGCACATCTAAGAGATTGCATGAACTTACCTGAACCACTAAGGATTCATCTGCAGATTTCTCAGGGAAATGATGACCTCACGCTGGAAACGTACATTGGTTTGCTCTATTCAGGTCATTTTGCTAGCTTAATAAAGCTAACGGGGCCGCTGTTTATCAAGCACTCAGTACATGCCCAGACACTGTCCTGAGAACCCGGAATTTAAAATGAAAACCAACAGTGACCATAAAGGTGGGCCCAGAAGTAGACGTGATTGCTATTCCTGTCTCGCAGGCAGGAGAAATGAAGCACAGAGATGTGAAGTGGCTTGCCCGACCTGTGTGGTCATTAGACATCACTGTCAAAACGAGCTCTCCTCTGCCTCGCCAAGTTTTTGATTGATTGAATTCATTTATTCATTTTATTTTCCATATTGTCTTACCCCTTGTATCAAACTAGAAATTGTTACCTAGAATAAAGGACGTGTGATTCAGTTATTGAATATTGAAATGGCACAGAATTAAAAACCTGTTTTGCTAGAAGGTTCTTAAGGCAGGGCTGGGGATGAGTATTTTCTGTCTTCCTCATCCAAACCCAAATTCTGCTCCACCCTCACTGGCAGGAAATAAAATCTGATGGGATAAGAAGTTTTAAATTTGTCTATTAGACATGTGATCCAGGCTGTACTCTGAGAATAACACCCCAAGTGGCAGGAGCCAAGAACGGCATAATTTTTTTTTTTTAAGAAAGATTTTATTTATTCATTTGAGAGAGAGAGAGAGAGAGAGAGAGAAAACACAAGCCGGAGAAGAGGCAAAGGGAGGAGGAGAGGCAAACTCCCCACTGAGCAAGGACCCCAGCTCGGGGCTCAGTCCCAGGACCCCTGAGATCATGACCCTAGCCAAAAGCAGACACCCAAAGGACTGAGCCACCCAGGCACTCCAATATACATTTTTTTTTTAATGTTGGTAAATAAAAATGTTAATTCCTACCTTGCCTGAGAAGTTTGGAATGGGAACAGAAAAGGATTTTAATTTAGAGATGATTTCATAAAACCTTAGGTTATAATTAAGAAGAATGAAGTTCTAAGCTTTTCTCTGGAACTGTGTGATAGTGGACCCCCTATCCCCTTCAGAGGTGTTCTCTCTTCCCGCTTGAATTGGAGCATGCATGTTTTTTCCAGCTGAGTTGCTTATCCACAGGTAAGGCAAGTACAGGTACATTTCACTGCCAGGGAATGGAATTAGCTCTGTCTTGATTTTGTAAATGAGAGGCCAAAAATACCAGGGCTCAGTAATTAGTACTGTGTATTGCATCGATGTGCTATTTTGGCACTGTTCTTTTCTGTTGCAGAAATTTGAAGACATCTGTTTACTTTCAACTCTGAAAGACCTTTTCAAGCGCGCTAAATTTGTAGGACATGAGCTTGTTCTTACATTAGAGTTCCTTTCGGTATCTTATCTCTTCTAGAACATTTTTACTAAATTATTGAAAATTAGTGAAAACATTTGAACAAATTTAGACATGATATGATGAGAAATGACAGCTCCTAATACAGGGAAGACTGTTCTGCTCAAATTCCTTCTTGGGGGATGTGTGCTCTGGCTAAGTCAGGAAGGGTTTCAGGGGCTTCCTGCAGAGATTGAGCCCTTTATAGAAAAGGCCCAGATTTCTTTTTAAAAAGATCACCAAAGTGGACTGACCAGGGTGACATTGCTTTTATTAGGATGATAATTAGTTCAGCTTAATTATGTCAGCATTTGGGCTTTTGATCCCATGTTAATTTATGGGCCTGGAAAGGAGGTAAACTTTTGTGGACTAAGGTCAGTTTTGTGGTTGGCCTGTGTAATGAGCATATCTTCAAAGTATAGAATGGTTGTCTAAAAAATTCACTGGAGTTAACAAAGGTACCTTACAATGGAATGGTCAGTCCTTGATTCATACCTGAATATGACACATGTGACATAGGAGTGGATTAATCTTAGAAGCAGCGGCTTCAGACCTGTGGCTCAACAACATGGGAACGCCAGAAACAGGGGAGGTACTCAAGGGACAAGTGCCAGTGATGTTTGGGAAATCTTCAGATGGGGGGCTGCCCCAATGAAGGTCAGGAGGTGCATGGATCCATGAGGACTTGTTCAGGACAAACTCCAGGACAAATGGGACTGAAGCCAAAATGGGAATTCAACAGAAGTAACTGAAAGGTGTGGTCCCGATTCTGGGTTCCAGTTGGCCTGGGGCTGTATGCCTCTGTCTGGGTTGGCTGCCTTTGCATGTGGGTCTTTTCCTTGTAAAAGGTCTCTAGCATTCACAGGCTTAAAACATCCTTATGCTCTGCAATACTGACGGAACAAGAACGCCTTTCCCTAACATTTCCTGCAAAGGTCTTATCTGGAACCAGGCACTCTGTGCATCCAGAGAGATCAATGTGTCTAATGGCTCGTTCTAGATTTCTGCCTACCTCCTTTTCCAGAGGAGGCCCTGACACCTTGCTTGCCTTTTTCAGAAAGATGGAGTATGGATCGAGGAGATAGTTCTCCCAAGAGAAATCTGACTATGTCATCAGGAGAGGAATTGATGCAGCCCAGACAGGACCAAGACCTCTTCTATAAGGGATCAGGAAGGAAATTGTGGTCTGATTATTCATTCAGTCAGTCATCTTTTCAACAAGGAGTTATTGGGCTACCCTTATGGCCAGAGATTGTTCTAGGTGCCGAGAGTTCCAAAGGTGTGCAAAACCTCCCCAAATCCCTTTCTTCTTGGAACTAACTCCATTTTCATGCTGTTTGTTGTTGGAGGGATGAAGAATGGGGTACGTTCTCCAAATATGGAGTGATGGTTGCTATAGATACAATGAAGGGCAGAGGGGTTGACTGATTCTGGAATGGCACAGATAATCAAGGGAACTGGAGATTGGGTGTATTAGAGAAAGGATGGAGAGGGGTTCAAATACCTCTCAAGAGGAGACTGAGAGCGGATACTTGGAGTATTTTATAAAGTACAGAGGGATTTAGCATATGTGTGTAAAGAGCCTTTTTGTTAATTGGGACTGCAAGTTAATGTATTTACCTTTGAGGATGCAATGATGATACTGTGTTATTTTAGATGCTTTGCCTGCCCTCGAAGAAGCTCTGAGTTGATGATCTAATAGCTCGCTACCACTGTTAATGTCTATGATTATCTTTGTCACAGTGGGAGTATAGCTGTCAGGGAAAGAGAAGGGCATTTCTTCTTCACCTTCAGTAACAGAACTCAACCTGTTAGCTCTCCAAAGAAAATGCAAAGGTGCTTAATGAAAAAGATAGGCGAAATAATGCTACAAGACTCTAACATGTGATAGAGGTTTTTGGTTTTTTGTTTGTTTTGTTTGTTTTTGAGAGAGAAAGAGCATGTACACACAAACAAAGCTGCTGGAGAGGCAGAGGGAGAAGCAGACCCCCCACTGAGGAGGGAGCCCAATGCAGGGCTCCAGCCCAGGACCCTAGGATCATGACTTGAGCTAAAAGCAAACCGGTAACTGACTGAGCCCGCCAGTTGCCCCTCACGTGTGGTAGATTTTAATGGCAGTGCTCAAATGGTCTGGCCAGTGGCCTGAATTTTTTTCCCCCAAAGATCTGCGTTGTTTAGAGCATGACCTGATGACTTTACAAACACTGCTCAGGCAGTGAAACCCGGGACATTTCTAAGTCTTTGGTTTTTAACGGCTGCCTTGAATATTCCAGGTCATCTGGTTAAACCTTGCAAGGTGGACCTGGATGGCATTGTGTGGTCACTAAGATAAAGTCTTCAATTACTTCGTGTGGATTGCAAAGTTTTTT
>PITA01035407.1:0-10544 GCA_004023965.1 Spilogale gracilis
AAATAAATAAATAAAGAACTCTAGCTTTCTTGGCTCTCAGCCTCTTGAGAGATAAGGGAGAGGATCTGATTGCGGGGAGGTGGCGTCCCAGCTCTGTGATTCCCGCTGCCAGGGGCAATCAGCTGTGAGCTGAAACCTCCATCTTGAAAGCACCATGTGGAATGGAAATCACTGAGTGCACACAAATGGTGACTCAGGAGTGCGAGGGCTCAGACCCCATGGGAAACTGGGCAGCAGCAAAGCGAGATCAGAGGCGCATACCCTTCTCAGACCTTCCACCAGGTGCCTGCCTGTGGCCCCCATCAGGCTCCTCCTCGGTGCCCCCGCCAGCCTCCCGGGGGTTGCCCAGTGCAGCCAACTCCACTCCGCGCCAGCTCCTCTGGCAGAAGCGCTGATCTCTCAGCCGTCTTCCCAGACCCAGCTTTCTCGGCCCCTCGGCTCTGGGGCCCTATCACGGGCCACCCAGGCTCCCCGCCCCCCACACCTCCCCTTGCCCAACCAATGGCCACGGGCAGACCTCCAGCTGTGCCAAACGGGCATTACCAAGGGGACTCCAGTGGCACACGGAGCAAAGGCAGAGCCCCCCCGGGATGGCCTCAGGGGCCCTTGGAGGTGGCAGGAGAACACAGAATTCTCCCAACATGGGCTACAACTTCAGACAGAGCTGCAGAGCATGAAAAGCCTGTGGGAACATTATTTTAGTGACAAGAGGGAGTGGCACTGTTTCAGGTGCCACCGCTGCGCCAGTCTGCTGTCCCCTCACCGCCACTCATCTGACTCTGTCATATTCAAAATATCACATTGGACAGGCCACCCGGACAGGGACAGTAGGATCAGCCAAGCTCATCTTCCATCACCACCGCCCCCCACTGGCCCATCACTGGAGGGAGCAGGAGGCTCTGGGTCAGACCAACCAGGACTGCACAAACGACCCTCGGGGTCGCTGGAACCCTAGAGGGAGGCCTCAGATAGACAGGACGGCAAGGAGGCTGCCCCAGACAGACAGCCAGGCCTGGGTGGAGTGAGGGCTCAGTTCCAACTCTGGAAGGAGTTCTGCCTCCTCCCAGGAGCTCTGATGGGGTGGGAAGCACAAGTACACAGAGTGTCTCACCAGCCATCGCCACTCAGCCCGAGGACATCTGGCCAGCACATCACTCAGACAAGTAAGCAGTGGAACCTCAGAGACCACCCCCCCCCCCCTACCGGCCACACACACACATACACATTTGGTTCTCTGGCCTTTATTCCCCAGGGTGGTTATTATCTCTTTACACTTGGCTTTATAAGCCTAGTGACCTACAAATAATTTCACTCTTTCACCTACTATTCACTTGCTCATGAAGTGGATGAGCTCTCAGCCAAACAGTGAAGCCTCCCGCTGGTGGTGTTAACTGTTTAGAAACCACAGCACAGTTTTAAACCAAACTGTCCTTTTCCTACTCGAAAAAAAAATTTTCCCCCAACAAGGGGTGATGACCACATGCAAATCCCTAACCAAGAATGTTTAACAAAGTCAGCAAAGTCTGAAATATTTACCAAGTTGTTTCAGGGGGAAAAAATTGATTTCTTGCCTTTGGCAAACATGATCTATTAAGAAAAATGACAGAATGCAAGAAATTATGGTCCAGTTCCAAAATGATAACCAGCCTGAGATCAAACAGGTTTCTTTGCTCTCATTTACAGTAGTACAGAGTACGGAGCTCTCAAATACGAAATGAGGTGTGTTTTTTTTTTTTTTAATTTCCAAAGCTTGGTTGTAGGGGGGTTTGCTAGACTTTGTAGTTTCTACTTTATTTCAGAAGGGGCTCATGAGCCCCCTTCTCACCTAATATCAATATGTGACCTTTGAAAATTAAAACTGACATTTATTATCCTTTCCCATGACACCAGCACTGCAATTACACTAGCACCAACTTCAGACGGGACAGATGCTCACCTGCCCTCTGGCTAAAGACAGCTGTCACTGTTGTCAGGAATGGCAAATGTTCTCTGCATGCTGAATGGCCCATTAGGCCACTCTGTGAAACAGGCAGATAAATCCCTCACCAAAAAGTATCCTCCACTCCACCCTCCATGGGATGCCAAAAACCTTCGCGTATCAGTTGCCAAGAGCTTTTATCCGTTAAAAACGGAGATCTCGCAGCACACCGATTCACAAGCATAATCTGCACACTCGAGTTTGCAGAAGCCAATGGCACTCGGTTTCGGAACAAGGACCTCAGAGACGCTGAACTCAAAGAAGATTCCACAAACCTTAGCATTAGCCTCCTCTCTCTGTCTTTGCCAATGCCATGTTACAATTCCAACCATGCAGCAATGGGTAAGTTTAGACCCTACTGTGCACAGCCGATAGCGTTCTATTGGGTTTCCCTTGAAATGGATCAGTGCAATTTAAACTAATTCTCCCTTCCTGCTGGAAAGCTCTCACAAACTACCTTAATTGCTTGAAACAATCATACGATATTGTAATTATCACACTGCCTTGTAATTATGTGTGAATGCGTCCCTCTCCCTCCCCCACCTACCTCCACCTCCAGGTGTGAGCTCTTTCAGAGAGGTCCCCATGGCCTCTTTGCTATGTGCCTGGTACATAGAAAAACTCAGAACCTTTGGTTGAATTGAGTAAATATGAACGGAAGTGACTTTGACCACTTCCTTCTTAGATTCTGTTATGATCTCCATAATTTAAGTTATATTTAAGTGGTTACTCGGCAAGGCTTATCACGAATCTTGAACAATTACTGTGGGCTTCTGTGACAGTAGACCAAGGTAGTGTGTGAAATAAGCAGTCATTTTTGGGTACTTATGTATTTGTCTCCTTGAGGGTCTATGTCCAAAGAAAAAATTAAAAAATTAGTAATCCTGATTACTAGTATCTCACATTAAAGTCAAGTAAGTATGTGAAAGCCTAGTTCAATGTCTAGTACTCGGGAATGCATCTGCAACATTAGCTCTCTGTCCCCATGTTCTGGTTACTGTCTCTAGTAACATCAAAGACCGAAGGTAACAATTTGGTTAATGCCTTCCCATCCACCAACACCTTCCCTATCACTTCGGGACAATCTCGGTACCAATCATCTAGACACCTGGTCAGTCTTTTTTCCTGAAAGCAATGAATCGTTGCTCTGTTTTAATCTTACACGCCTCTCTCACCCCCCACCACCTCAAGCCATGGTCATTTGATTAAAGCCAAACTAACAGGCGGAAGATACCCGCCAGCCCCCATGGGTGCAACCCTAACTAGGCAACAATAAGCGCAAGAAAGGTCTTCAACCATCTTCGAAATTGACAGAACAATTCAGCAAACCATAAGACTCGCATATAAATGTAAATGATTTTTAGCCTTGGGATATTGCATGCGGGGAGAACTGCAAAGGAAAGAAGTGCCAAATGCAACAGAGACAACTCCAGGCACAATGTGTCCCCCTTAAGAACGGTGCCACTGGCGAAGGGACAGCTTGCCTGGCACAGACAAGCAGGACATCCCCATGGAACAGAAAAATGGAGCTAGCCAGCTAACTCTGCTTGCTCACGAAGTCACCCTCTTACCATAATTAGTGTCTCTGAGGGTCCCTGACCAAGAAACTCCCTAACCGTTGGAGGCAGCTATTCTGACCTCTGCTGAGCAATCACACACGAACTGGGTCCCTGAGCCTCTCATTCTTGGGGAAACACGAGATCCTACCCTTTAGCGGCCCACCCAGACACAAACTCCCAATGCTATGCAGCCTGTGAACCCCCAGCGGGCCTTACCCCGTACAAAGAACGGCACGAGGGATTCACAGGTTGCCATAATACTCCAAGCAACTTGGGCGACGCGCTGAAGTTAGATCCCAGGAGCTGGTCTCGTTAGGTAGGGGAAATCATGACCGCCTACCCAGGTAACAAAGTAAGATTACTGATCATTATCTGTTTGTTGTTGTTGCTGTTGTTGTTGTTGTTTTAATTTAATTTTGTTTTTTTTATGTCACATGCATTTGTTGCCTTGATATATTTTTTAAGTAGGCTCTCCATCCCAACATGGGGCTTGAACTCACTACCCCAAGATCAAAAGTCACATGTTCTACCAACTGAGCCAGCCAGGTGCCCCAGTTTTTAATTTTAGAAACAAACTCTTTAAATCTAACGCAATCAAAGCCAGAGGCAGCAATTCTGACCCACAGGCACTGACACTTGAAGGAACTGCTGTCCTGCTGAGGGACCACCCACAGGCCCAGGAGGCACATCAATCCGTCCAGACCAGGCTGCCAGACCAGGCTGCCGATGGGCGTCCAAAGGTCACTAGCGGAGAAAGAAACTCAGGTGTACTTACGAAGGGCGTGCCACTCATCCTGACGGATGGTCTTCGTGATGTTGAAAGTGAGGTTCCTGGGGATGGTGGCTGAGGAGTAGTGGTATTTGATATACGTGCATCGCTCAATTTCTCCTGCCAAAGAGAGACGGGAAACCAAACGTTAATGAGAGCGCAACCACGTCTGGGGCACTTTCTGGGACCCACTTTTCTGTCCTGGGGAAAGAGACTTGTTTCCTGTTGAGCCTGGTAACACCTACAGTTTATTCAAGGCATTAACTTTGACTCCAAAAAGTCATGTCTACTCTCCAGAGAGTAGAACTGAAGTCAAATACCATTAATTTAGATAGAAAAATACCTCCCTGGCATCATTCAGGGATGGAAAAAGCAGAGAGCAGCTTGCTAAAAAAAAAAAAAAAGTAATGCCTGTGTTTGCTTAACCTTAAGAAAATCAACTTTCAGGGCGCCTGGGTATCTCAGTGGGTTAAAGCCTCTCCCTATGGCTCAGGTCATGGTCTCAGGGTCCTGGGATCGAGGCCGCGTAGGGCTCCTGCTCAGCAGGAAGCCTGCTTCCTCCTCTCCCTCTGCCTGCCTCTCTGCCTACTTGTGATCGCTCTCTCTGTCAAATAAATAACTGAGAGCTTAAAAAAAAGAAGTAAAAAAAAGAAAATCAGCTTTCAGGTGATGGGAAGAAGCTTGGCATTAAAAGACGTAAACAGTTTGTACCCACAGACCAACACAGACCAGGCTCTGGCCTTAATGTCACTTGTGCCTGCAGCACACACAATCTTATGGAAGGCTGAGTTGGCGTGGCCTCTTCTCTTCCCTCTGTCCCATGCCCTAGCCTCACCTCTGAGCACAAAGCCCTCAAATCCCTGTCTGCCTCCTTGAAAAAGCCTCTTCTCAGTCTTCTTGGGGATAAAAAAAAATCAAGCCCCTTAACATACTCAACAGCCGGTCCAATGGAACCCTTCCTGATCATCTGACTAGCAAAGCATGCATTGCTAACTTATTAAAGGATTCCTGTATCTCAGAGCAGAGTTTCTCAAAGTGTGGTCCAGGGACCATCACCCTCCTCTGGGAACTTGCTAGGAATGTCATTTCCTAGGCCTAATCCCAGATCTGCCGAATCAGAAACTCAGAGGTAAAGCTTGCAATTTGAACTTTAAAAAGCCTTCCAAGTGATTCTGTTGTACGCCCAAGTTTGACAACTACAGCCCCCGAGACTCTAAAAGAATTACCAATGTAGGGGCGCCTGGGTGGCTCAGTTGGTTAAGCGACTGCCTTCAGCTCAGGTCATGATCTCAGAGACCCGTGATCAAGCCCCACATCGGGCTCCCTGCTCGGCGGGAAGCCTGCTTCTCCCTCTCTCTCTCACTCCCCCTGCTTGTGTTCCCTCTCTCGCTGTGTTTCTCTCCGTCAAATAAATAAATAAAATCTTTAAAAAAAAAAAAAGAATTACCAATGTATAAATTCATGAATTCAGCATGTTTGCAAATTCCAAAAGAAAGACCAATTAAGAGTTCCTTCCCTGTTACTTTTGGTCTCCTGCAGGCATGTCTTTGGACGCTTGCGTATTGGGTATATTAAAACTCAATGTCAGGACTGATTGCAAAGAATCAGGGAAGAAGTGATTTTTAAGGGTTAGGGGTTTTAAAATGTGGTTTTGCACCTGAATAGATTGATGGTAATCCATTTTGCACCCCACTGATTTTCAATTTGTAAGTGGTGACACCTGATTGAATTGTTGGACCCCTGGCTCACTGTCAGCAGGGAACCTGGCAATTGGAAGAGGGCAGTAATTTAGACAGTACCTCTCATGAAACGGATGCCCTATTGTAAATCATATCTAGACAACTGCCGTACTGCAAAGCATTGACTCCTCCAATGGGACACTGTTCAAAGAGGTAAAGTTTGGAAAAAGTGTTAGACACACTTTTCCTTTTCCTTTTTTTTTTCTTTTTAAAGATGTTATTTATTGGGCACCTGGGTGGCTCAGGTCATGACCTCAGGGTCCTGGGATCGAGGCCCACGTCGGGCTCTCTGCTCGGCAGGGAGCCTGCTTCCTCCTCTCTCTCTGCCTACCTCTCTGCCTAATTGTGATATCTCTCTCTCTCTCTCTCTCTCTCTCTCTCTCGCTCTAATAAATAAATAAGGTATTTTTTTAAAAAATATTTTATTTATTTATTTGACAGAGAGAAACACAGCTAAAGAGGGAACACAAGCAGGGAGAGTAAGAAAGGAAGAAACAGGCTTCCGGCGGAGCAGGAAGCCCGATGCAGGGCTCGATCCTGGGACTCCGAGATCATGACCTGAGCCGAAGGCAATCGCTTAATGACTGAGCCACCCAGGTGCCCACACTTTTCCTTCTTCATCTCTTCTGCCCCTGTCCCCTTAGCCTCTAAATTTCCTCATGTCTCTCACATGCCCTTGGCATTCCCCCTGACCACACCCCCAGTGGGTCTTCCTTCTTCCCTAACTTGCTATCTTGCTATGCCTTCTTGGGAAAGTAGCCTATCAGACCATCTCAATTCATGTTCATACTGTAAGCCCACGGTGCTCTGATTTCCGTGACTATCTCCATGAACAGCATCCCTCCCATTCAGTCTACAATATAATAAATCCCCCTGCCATCCCCAATGCCTTCCCCTTTTCTAGTGGGGCCCATCCTTCCTGATAGCCAATTGGCCACCAAATTGGAAGCCAGCCCGTCCTCTGTGCTCTGGGCCTCTAGAGTAGTTGTATGAATACAATGACCCATCTTAACAAACTGCCACATTTACTGAGGACTTGCTTGTAAGAAACACTTGTCAACTACTTCATAAACCAACGGTTTCCAACTATACTCAAGTCATGGCATGACACACAGAAGAGACGTGTGCAAGGCTGCCCGGGATAAACAGGCGCAGCCTCCCTGTGAAGGGACCAACAACCCCAACCCACCTGCAACCCTCTGGGCTCAATACCTCTCCCGGTGGCAGAAACCCCCGTGCTGGATGTTGTCTTACTTCATCCCTCATACAACCCGATTAAGTAGGCATTCCTATGACAATCAGCATATGATCATATTTCACAAGTGAGAAAACAGGCTCAAAAAAATGAGGAGACATTCCCGAAGAAAGGGCAGTGCCAGGATGAGAACCCGGAAGCATCTGACCCTCAGAGCGTCCCCCCACCCGGCTCCCCTCCACAATGCTGCTTGGGCTGTATTCCAGGAAGGAAACTGTGGTCTCTTCTACACACGGGATAAACCTCACTCTCCTCGGGCGGGAAGGCCCTGCACTGCGGTATCCGTCAGGACTCCGCACCTTCCCTCCCAAGAAGTGGCCAACATGGCAGCTGCCCGGCAGCCTGGCCAGCGCCCAGCAACAGCGGAGCAGCCGTGGTTCCCGTGGTTCCTCCCGGGGCCCTCGGCGCCCCTCCCCGCGCTCCTGCCCTACTGCAGCGAGCACACCGATGGGGCTGTGATTTATCTGTTTACACGCCTCGCTCCCCCACTAGATTATGAGTTTCTCAAGGGCAGAGACTGGTCTTATCCATTCATCTCGCTCTCCCTGGGTCCCAGCACAGACTGAGCACCAGTAACACGTGCTGCGAAGCAAAGAATGAATAATCAGAGACGCCCTCTGTAAAACCATGGTGGGCAAGGCATCCGACTGCTTCTGTTCCGTGCAGGGGACTAAAATAACTGAGGCAAACCAGAAGCTAACGAATAAAAGAGGTGATCGCTGCAGAACTCCGTGTCTACAGCAAACACGCCGTCCCCATCTGAATTCTGTTGAGGAAAGAGGCTTATCTGATCACAGACAGGTGGGGAAAAAACCGGATGGGCGCAGAACAACCTCTCACTGCACTTTGGAAATGTAATCCCAGGGGCAAGGAGGTCCATGTTTCTGGGTTTTGTTTTAAGAAGAAAAAGGAGAGGAAACTATAAAAGGTAGAGAATTGTATCAAGAATCCGATCATGAGTGGCCCGTACAGTCGAGTGGGATGTGCTGGACCCGTTTCAGGGACGGCACGCAAGAGCTCCCTGGAAATGGCCAGATACGTGCCCATCACTGATGTCTGAGCAAAGTATTGGATTTCATGGCCAAGATCAGGTTCTCTCAGGCTCAAAGCAAACGCCGCAAGTGGCCATGGGTTCCAGGCAGGCTGCAGCCAGCTGCCTCCAGCTGCCTCGGCTCCCACCGCCCTCCCCCAGCCACCTGACACTTGGCGCTGCAGGTGATAGGCCCCAGAGCCACGCTGAAGCTGCTGCAACAGCCCCGCTGGAGGCCTCACTATTTGCTTTGCCTCGGGGATGCAAGCATCCTGTCTTTGACAGCAATTAAATGTGAAAGACTCAAATATTGCCTAAGAAGAAAGGCAAAATATTTATCCACGCGTCTGCAGGTCCTGTCAGTGTGCTGGGCTTTTGCAAATACAGGCACCATCTGGGCATCGAATTCGTGTGCCCAGAATGTGGGTTTCTCGATACAAATAGGTTTTCCGGCCACAATCCAGAGGGGCTGGACCGGAGAGGCAGGGGAGAAGCCCATGGCCTTCCCTGCAGGGAAGGTCCAACCTGTCTTCCCAACTCCCACGTCCCAGCCCAGAGGCCTCAGCCTGGCTAGGGTGGGGGCACCCTCAGGAGTGAGGACACCTTAAGCCTTTATCTATGCTCTGCCTTCGGAGCAGGTGACCCTCCTGTCAGCCACCTCGGGCTCGTGGACACACAGAATACCCAAATGGATAGTTCAGAAGAATTTCAAAAATGGAAAATTTCAAAGCTGAGCACAGGGTGTAAAGGGCCAGCAGTGGGGGTTGCAGGGATGCAGGTAGGGCCTAAGGCGGGAGAGGCAGAGGGAGTGGACATCAGAACCTAGACAGAATGGCCACGGGGCGGGGGTGGGGGGGGAGTGTTGTGACCTTGAGCAGAGTGTCTCAGCCAGCCAGTGGTGAGATGACCAGGAATAAACACACAACCTCTCACTCCTCCCTCCCCCAATAGCCCAACAGACCAGAAGCTGGAAGAGGTGGGGGGCCCAGGGGCGGAGAGCAGGTGCGAGGTGGAGGGGATCCAAGGAGCAAACACAGGCATCCAGCTCACTTCCCTTGTTTCTCTTTCCTTCTTTGTTCTCCCAGCTCCCAGGCCCTCTCCCCTTCTAAAGACATCATTCCCGTTCTCCCTTACTCCAGTGTCAGCTAGCTCCTTCTCCCTTCCGACCTCACACCCTGCAAAGGAAGACTGGGGGACAAGGAAGAGTGGGAGACTATTCCCATCCTTTTTCCGCATCTCAAATCCTTTAGGACCCAAGGCCTGAGTGTGATGACTCACATTAAGGCCTCAGTGTGATCCTTACGCACAGTGAGCACTCAGTAAGTGGTAGTTAGTATTCCCAACTGCTGTCCTACAACTACTTACTCTAAGGGCACAAGACCAAAGCATATCAGAAATAACATTAGCGACCACTGCTGGCGTCATGCCACATATGTTTTATACACATAAATATATATGTTATTTATTCTCATTGAATATATAATGAGAAATTTGGCAGAGCAAGAGCTCTGATGTACCCTGAACATAGGAGGAGACCGACCAGGGAAGGGGACGCAGAGACGGCACCAGACACTGAACTGTAGATTCCAGCCATACCTTACACCACCAGCAGCCAGTTCTCCTCTCCTGCGCACCTGCCATCAGCGAGACCTGGTTTCCCAAACACTTGTGGAAGGCTTAGCTATACTAAGGAGAACCTTCTTTTTTTTTTTTTAAAGATTTATTTATTTATTTATTTATTTATTTATTTATTTATTTGACAGAGAGAGAGAGAGAGAGACAGCTATCACAAGTAGGCAGAGAGGCAGGCAGAGAGAGAGGAGGAAGCAGGCTCTCTGTGGGCCTCGATCCCAGGAATCTGAGATCATGACCTGAGCCGAAGGCAGAGGCTTTCACCCACTGAGCCACCCAGGCGCCCCTAAGGAGGAGCCTTCTTAGGCAAAGTGATTGGAGAGGCAGCCCAAAGACCCATGCCCCATCCCACTGGAAATTCTCTGCCCTGGACAGGTGCCACAGCGCTTTCAATTCTTCCATTAGAGAGCTGTTCCTTTGGATCAAGTACTGTCCTATTAGAGCTCTAAAAGGGGCTGCCCTCTAAAGAAGTTCAAATGGGTAGCACTGAGTCACTCACACCTACGTGTGTGTGTGAGAGCTCCCAGAGAAGCTGTGAAGGGCATGAAGGATCCACTGGGGGGGGAGGAGAGGGGGACAGGG
>PITA01035408.1:0-10538 GCA_004023965.1 Spilogale gracilis
AACCCCTCTCCCCAACAGTTACACAGGAGCAATTTCCATTCATTACTGTAGCGCCCTGCAACACTCCCATGACCTCGTGAGCGGGCCATCCTTCCCCCTCAGGGTCCTCTCTCTCACCCACAGGCTCTCAAGCAGAGTAGATGTGACAGGGGGCTAAGCACTTACAAGGCCACATACGGGATTCAAGTACAAACTACGAGAACCAGGTCGTATTTTTCTAGTGTGGAGGCTTATCTCCAGCCTATGAAACCAAACAGACCAAAACAAACAAAAAAGCAACAATACCCCTTCTTCTCTTTGTCATCACGGCAATGACATCAGGGTAATGAGGGCGACTAGGAGTTGGAACGGGAAAACGTATGTTGCCCCTTCGTGGCGCGAACCAATTTATCTCAGGGATGACACTTGCCCTGATTTCCCATTTACAGATGGGATATGAATGAAATCAATTCCTTCCGTCTCTCACCAGCCTCTTGGTAAGCCAGGCATCATAACCCTCATTTTACAGATGAAGAAAATGAGGCCCTAAGAAGAGATGGGACCACCTCCCACTTGTATTTGGGTTACAGAGCCACCGTCTTCTTCACTGGGGCAGCTGGCTATGAAGAAGGGAAGCTCAGGTGACACTAGACAATAGCCTGCGAGTACTCTCCCCTCCGATATTCCCAGGGAATGAAAGTCACCGTGACAATTTCACGCAAAACATTACCTCCTCTTTCCCCCTCGCTCCCAGGTCTTCAGCTTTAAGCTAGCCAAATCTGCCTACGCCGTGATCTTCTCTAACCCTTCCGCAACAAGAATGTGGTGCCATGTTAGCACTTTGGGTAATTAATGCAACAACCCTCATATAAAACCAAAAAACAGAACAGAACCAATCCATTACAGACATCATAAGCACTGCGTGTGGCTCCCTGAGCGCTCCAGGGCTGGCGGGAACAGGAACGGCGTCCGCGGCCAACCTGGCCTCCATCATGATCAAGTCCTGTGGGTGCCGTTCTGGTGGGCTGGCGTGCGGGGGACTGCAGGTCCTAGACGCCCCAGGCACATACTGTGTCTCGGCGTCGGTGACCTTCACTCAGAGCTGCTAATTCCCTCTCCTGGGCTCACAAGGAAAATTGCTGTGGTTGCTAATGTGGGTCTCTGCATGTGGCACATGAGTGATCGGGAGAGTATGTGCGAGGCCGTGCACGTGCTGACATGTGCCTGGGTGTGTGCACGCACGTGTGTGCATGTGCATGTGCGTGCGTGGTGTGTGTGTGTGTGTTTGTGTGTGAAGGTTTAGTTGAAGGGCTGCGGGATAAGAACTCTACTCCTTAGTGGTTCATTCCTCACCATGCCCACCGAGATCTGGCTTTCCTGTAGGCTCTGGACATTGCTGACTAGCTGTTGTGTGGTCTCCAAAGACCGTGCCTCTGAAACCAAGAGCTGTTAGGAAAAGGAGGAGGAAGCCTCCGAGAATTCCGCCCTTCTCCTTGCTTACATCCTCTGCAGCTGCTCGGCTTCCTGCCTGGGAATCAACCTTGTGGAGCTGAGACCGGCGTGGCACCCTTAGAAGCCCAGCTGTGGCAGTCCCCGGGGCCTAACTGGTGCCAGGGAGGAAGAGGAGGAAGTGTTCTGAGCAGAACCGGCCCGGGGAGGGAAGAGCAGGAGGAGGCAGGGGGCCTGGAATGAGAGGGGCAACGTGGCGCATTCCTGCTAAGAGGTAGTGAGAGTAAGAGAAACAAGAGGAGGGCTGCCTGTTAACAGAGGGAGCGAGGGACCCGAGTGAGGTAAATTTGGCTCCTCAAACCACCAGCATGAAAACATACAAACACATTTATTATTTTCTTTCCTCTTTAAATTCCTCTAATTGTTGAAAATATCCTTCCGTGATGTCAGAGAGGGCAGAGACCCAGGGAGTCTAGGACAGTGGAGGGAGGGGGCAGGAAAGATGGTGGACACCAGGCTGATAGCTGGAGGCAGGGAGGGTGGCTTCTACCCAGAAAAAAAAGGGAAGAGAGTATAAAGAAGTGTCCAGATTGGCTGAAATAGCATCCCAAAGAAGAGAAGAGAAGGAGACTCTTATTGTGTTTGCTGATTGCTTCGACCTCCAGTCTGACCGCTTCAGCGTTGGGAGAGAAACCCTCCCTCCTGGCCCTGTCCCGACTGGGGCACAGGGTCAGCCGGGATGCGATTGCTGGGAGATCAGTTGGAGGTATCAGAGTGAACACTGCCAGGGCCTTCTGTAGGGGAGGTCACTGATGAAGGGGTAGTAGCATCCTGCCAACCTCCATTAGCCTAGAAGGGAAAAAGGGAGAGAAGTCAGTTTTTGGAGATCGGGTGGCCATTTTGAGCAGACAGTGACAACAAGGCAACTTGGGGAATGGGCCTAGCATGGTGCCTGGCACATGGGGACACTTCTCGGCTGGGCAGCTCTTCTCGTGGTTGATAATACTCCCTCCACACTTAGAGGAGTAGGGGTCATCCCGGTGAGCCTTTGGACACAAGGTTAATATCTCCCATTTCTCAAAGATACTTTGAGTCAGTCCATGCTGTCCGATGATCATTGTGTGTGCTCTAGAAGAATGACAGGTCAAGGGACCCAAGTTGACATTCTGAGTCCAGCAAGGGCTAGCTGTTGACTCTGGTGAAGCTCTTCCACCTAACTGGCCTTGGGTTCCCCTTTAGAAAAATAAAAAGGGTGTCCAAGAGCTTTCTAAGGCCTTTCCCTGCATGGGTTCCATATGTTACTGTTCTGTGCAAGGTTCTGTACTACTTGCTCCTGGGTATCAAATGATGAATGAGAGACAGTTCATGTTCTCAAGGAAGGGGATAAGGCACCCATACAGATGAACTCTAATTCAAGGCAGAGCCTAATAAATGATATAGCCCCATTGTTATGACAGTTGAGTGAAGGCTATTGCTTCCCATCCTGGTGGAGCATCAGGGAAAACATCAGGGAAGAGCTACTCTTTGAGGTGAGCCTTGAAAAGTACAGACGGTGATTCAGGTGACTCAAACAGGTGAAACAGATGTGGACTAAGGATGGCTCTGCATAAACACCTCTAAAGAGGTGGAGAGCCAATATCATTTTTCTAAGACCCTAAATCCAGAAGCATCCAAACAATGGGATCGTTCTAAAAGGATTGGTTTTAATGAACACCCCTGGCCCAAAATATCCCACTATTAAAATAGTTGAAGAATGATTTGTTCGAGAGGTCAACTCATGATACATAATTCATGATTGTTTATGGATTTTAAAGCATCAAAGCAGAAGTGTGCTCAAATGCTTCCCCCCACAATTGCTGTGTTCCTTTGAAATTAACATACCTCACCCTGGAAAATGCTAATGTTGAACAGATCAGGGGTTAGGCATTCCTGGTAAATTATTTTCTACTGTAGTCCCCACTCATTTTATTCCCTTAAATACTTGGGGTACACGGGGCAGGTAAGGTTCTTGCCATTTGGGAGGGACCACAGCTTATATCCTAGCACGACCCATGGTATTAAGGTGCATGCTTGACTCCTAGGTGCTGGGAAACCTGTGTTCATGTTTCCTTCATAAGAAAGCAGAGGTGCGAAAGAGAAAAGCAGGCACCTGGTTTATGACTGAGACATGCAGACTTCTGAACCTCTGAATCCGGGTTCCTTTTTCTCTTCCCTTCTCATCCACTTGGCTCCTCCCCCCCAAAACTGGCTCACCCAAATGATATTCCAATTTCCCTGGAAAGCCAGGTGTTGAATTCACAGCAGCTCCCAGCAGGTACCTCTGCACGAGGACAGATCACACACTCCCCCTCCCCCCACGTCACTAAAGAGGTCTGGAAACCAAGAGCACAAAGAGTCATCCTGAGAAATGCCAAGGGCTCCAAAGCTCCATCTTGTGATGGAGTCAGGTAGCTCATCCCGACTCCTCTCCCGGGCTAGCACATTTCTCCTGCTACTGGCGAGGGACTAGAAGGGGAACAATGAGGGGGAAATGGGAATTCTTTCTTTTACAGTTCTTTTTTTGCTATCTTTCTGGGGCCAAGCCTCTGCAGTATGATCAGAATCAAGAACAGAATTAATTCTGCGTCCTAATGCAGGCTGATCACAGGGATGCTGGGAGTTTAGTCCTCCTTCCCAACCAAGAACATGTATTCTGGTGCCATTTTAGGCAGATGCAGAAGAGTGGTTATATTTATTTTAGCCCAAAGAAAATTCTTTAATTTGTTGATCTTTTCTGATTGTAAAAGATACTCTCATATAACAGTTTAAAAAAGAACGTTTGCAATTCTATATGCAATCTAATATTTGGACAAGAAAAAAACCCCACGAAACATACAATGTACAACACCCACAATCCTACCACCCAAAGGCAGTGAGCTGTTAGTATTTTGACACCTGTCTGTCCTAATTGTCCTTTTTTGTATGTGTGTGTTTACCAGAGAGACAGATAAGTCAATAAGGAAATGGCCAGCTATGTGGGCGTAGGCGGATGTGGTACAGGTTTTTAAGAAAACCTGACAGAGTTTCCTTAAGGACAGAGTCGTGACACAGAGAACAAAGTGCTGGTGCAAGGGGGAAAAACTCATGTGTCTTAGGATCGACCCGGTGGGAGACAAGTAGATGTGGAAGCTCGGGAAGGCTTATAGCACAAGGCACAAAGGAGTTTCACAACCTCGCTCCTAGGGCACCGCTATTACCATTATCTAGCCATACTCCAATTTCATTAAAATAACAATAAATGGTACCCCTCAGATAAAGCCATTAGTCAAGAAAATGAGCCCTGCGGCATCTCATTAGGAGGGAGCCGGCAAGGCATTCTACATGGACCAGAAGATTCCAGAAGACTCCTTTGGTTCGTGTCTGAGATGAAAGAAGTTGAACAGGAGACATCTGAGAAAGTTTTGTTTTCTCAGCCCAGTGCACACGATGCCAGAGGGTACAGGGAGCTCACAGATGGCAGAGGCCGGAATTAGTTCAAGCTGATATCAAAATCGGCATTTTAATTATTCTAGTTGGCCTGGTGAAGGAGACTAGAGAAGACCTTCTATTAAAAACAAATACATAAAATCAAGAGCTGCCTTTTTTTCCCACTCCCGCTCTATGTACACGCCCACCCACCACCCCCACACACATACCCGACTGGGTGTCCAACTGTCCCAGTGTGCCCGGGACCCCCCGCCCCCGAGACCCAGGAACACAGAGAGGGCTGCTCATCCTCCCCCAGGGTATCCCAGCAATGACCCCCCTGCAGCTTGCCACATTCAGGACACTGTGGCCTCGCGGTTTCAAGTTAGAGGACGGCCAGCCCTCTCTGGGATATGCATGCCCATCACTGGACGGGGCTGAAGAATCCCCTTCCCTGGAGGCGCCGCAGACCCTGGCCCAGCGCCCGCTGCACTTGCTGCTCACATTTCTGCCATCGGAAAAGTCGAGCAAGCCCGACGGAACCGGGTTTCCCGTAAGTCACTTGGGCTGCTTCAGCCCCACGAGCCAGCTTTCATATAAGCCACTGGGAGGCTGCTCCATCGTGGGAAACAGCTGACCTCGCTTACTGGCGCCTGAACCCTGGGGAGCGATTCCTTCCCTCGTCCTCACTGCAAGTGCATATTAAGTAGGAAACTCCGTCTTGGTGTGTTTATTTATTTCTGGCGCAGCAGCAGGGAGCCTCGAGGACCGTCTCATTAGCCGCTGCGCGGGGGCGGCGAGAACAGTTCACGAGAAATAAGACTCGTTTTAATTTTTCTTCCGCACCCCAACTTCTGCCTTCGCTCTCTGATGCAAAGTCCCCGTTATAACAGGACTCGCTCATTTCTAAATGCTGATGCTGGACATGCCCAGGAGGCCTTACAGGGCCAGGAAGGGGAATTCTGCAAAACCAAGTATGTCCCTATTAGCTCTGGAAGGGAAGAGTGTTGACATCTGCTCCTGGTCCTACAGGTAGCTCTATGGCCTGCAGATGCTGGGAGTGAGGCCTGAGCTCACATGTACTTCCACCAACAGGAAGCCTAAGCCCACGGCAGGCTTGTCATGGGGCCTCAGGGCGGAGGCAGCTAGCAGAATGTTAAAGTAAGATAACATGCAGCCGGTTTTCCCAGGTGAGAAAACCTGGACTTCCCAACACAACTCAAAGAAAAAGGTATTTGGGAACAGGATATTTCAGAACGAAAATGACTATTGACATCCTACTGGAATGAATTTGGCCCATAACTGAGGCACCCCCAAGGTTGCTGGGACCCTCTCTAATGGATTAGGCATGGCCTTTCTGGAGGAGGAGGCCTAGCATGCCCACTATGATGCCGGGGACAGAGCAATGGGGGACGGGGACCAGCCACACGGCCTCTCTTGACAAAACCCAAGAACCCAGAATTGCATCTGTAGCCCTGACTTCTCTCTTCTTGGCCACCTTCCTGAGCCCAGACGGGGGCCACCTGCCTCTCCCCTGCCGCGGAGGATCGTGTGGCGCGGCAGCCTCTGGGCTGAGAAACGCTGGTCCCATCCTCCGCTCCTTCCTGCTCTTCCTCTGAGCTCACCTCAGCAGCACACGCTTGACGCAGAGAATTCATCACCTGATGTGACAGCCCAAGCGGGCCTGGCACTAAGAAACTCTCATTTGCAACCCAGAAATGCGCTGAGGTGCCACAAACCAGCTGATGTCAGCACCAAGCAGAGCGAGATCTGCATACGGGCCAGATGCCATTACCGGAGACGCCCGGAGCATGGGTGCGCGAGCTCCGGGCCCTCAATCCCCGGCCGTGGGGGCGGGCGGCCAGGAAGAAACAAAGCAACACGGATGCACCCTCTCGCCCTCTCTAGGCACACACTCCCACGTATGTGCAGGCACAGGGGCACGCACAAACACACACAACCACTACTGGTTGGGGGACACACCAGTGGGGTCATATCCTAGATCCGCCCCTTTTCCAGGAAGATGGGAAAACTAGGTGTTCCTGATAGGCACATACTTTTCCCAAGATTACATACAGCAAGCATTTATCGAAAGATGCTCAGCAAAGCGATGCTGTTGGAAAGTCCCCTCAGGGACAAAATATTCAAAATTTCCCTGGGAGGTTTTACAACGGTAAGCAGGCACATGCCCAGTCCAACACTCTCCTGTCCTACCTCCAGCAGTCACCGGAGCCATCTTTGCAAAATGCAATCTGATCTCCCTATTTAACTTCCAACGGCTTCTCCCCGCCCTCAAGAAAGGTTCGATGTCCTCATCAGGCCCACAAGGTCCCTGCTCTTGCTCCCTCCCCAACCCAACGCTCGTGTTTAATGCTTCCGCCACATCAGGCCACTAAGAAATTCCTCTAACAGAGTAGTCCTTTCCTGCCTGCTTCCTTCTCCTTGAAGACGCCACTCATCCAATTCTGTGCAACTCACACCTTGTGCTGGTTTTCAAGATTGAGAAGTATCCTTGTGCCCCCATCTGCCCCCTGGCCATGTCTCTTCCTCCTGCAGGTGTGCTATCCTCCACCCAACCCTGCTCCGCCCACCCCTACTGCACCCCCTCCCTGCCTTCTCTGTATGCACCTGTGCTGCCATGTTGCATTTGTTCCTTTCTGTGTCTCTCTCACCGACCAGACCATGACAGCTGGGCTGTGGGGTTTATCTTTGTTTTCAAAGGGCCTATCACAGCGCCTGAGGCAGCCCAGATATGAATAAATCTCTCTTGGGTGGAACATACAAAGAAGTAAATAAACATTCAGTGGCATGACATATTCATGCTCCGTTGTGGGTCTGGAGAGATCCACGGCATCAGACCCATGACCTCCACAGCTCGGTCTGACTACATATGAAGAGCCGTGCACACCTAGAAAATACTCAGTGGCTAAAGCCAAGGCAGCACTAAGGTTCACCGTAGCTTTTACATCTAGGGAGTGAACTCTTCCAAGCGGGCGTCTGGGAGATCTGATCTATCTTCAGAGCTTACCCCAAGTAAGAAAGAATGATGAATATTTACACTGTTCCATTTAGTTTCATTTAAAAAACTGTTGAAAAACCACTGATCCTGCCTGTCACACACCATCTCAACAAGGAGCCTCCTCCGTGGGGCATGGGGAGGAGGAAGGAACCATCATCCCCTGCATCCCCAACAGCCTCCTGGTCGCCTCCTCACTGGGACTCACAGAAATGTCTGGGACAGACGTCGTCCCTGCGTGGCGTGCGGGGACTCTCCGCAACTTTCCCCTCTCCGAAGCTGAGAGCCACATGCAGACACAGCTCCGACCTTTGATCTGGGATTGGGGTTGCCAGGTATCACACAGCACATCTCCCAAATGTTAAATAAACAACAAGGAATTTTTTTGCTGATGTCGGTGGCATGCAGTGTTTTCATTGGCTAGACGCGGGCGACTCTATTTGGGGTGAACATCTACACTCCACCCCAAACTATTCTGGCTTCCTCTGTACTATGGGCTCCTCAGAGTCAATGCTGCTGTGGGTCCCGCTCTGACCCTCTGCAGCCGTATCTTCATACAGGCACGTCTTTGCTGCAACAAAGCCACCTCTCCCAGGTCTGCACCTGCTCTGCCCCATTTGCTCCTGTTTCTTACAGTTCAGCCGAGACCGAGAGAGTGACTCCTGCCTGGAACCTCAGCTCGCCAACTACTACCTGCCACCACGTTTCCCTTATGTCTGCCCTGTGCTGCTCGCTCCACAATCTGTTTCCAGGGTCCCCTGACTGCTGTGGCTGTCCTCCCTGATTGCCACCTGCCACCAGCTCATTCCCCAGTGACCTTGGAGCCAAGTCCCACCAGTACATTTTGAGCCCTGGCATTTTGCTCCGAAGGTCTGATGTGAAGAATCAGCGGTGAAGCAGCCATTCCTGGTGGAGATCGGACCCCCCAGCTAACCAAGACTTCAGCAGTGTAAGCTGCTGCCAAGAATAATAGATGTCCCACCATCAAAGTGAGATTCCCTCTCACCCCATAGCAAAGTCCAGTAAGAGGCTCTGTGCCTCTACCTGCCCCACTCCTCTGGTCTCTAGAAATCCATGTCATTGTCCACACCTCCTTCTTTCTTCAAGATGCACCATACCCCGTTACCCAAACGCCAGGACCCCAGACTGTGGCCCTTCAGGTTGACATTTAGCCAAGAGCAGTATTTATTTATTTATTTATTTATTTATTTATTTATTTATTTATTTATTTGCTTATCTATTTAAATATCTATGTGAGCATCAGGTCTTACTGTCCTCATGTGATTCTGAATTCCACAAATAACCATCCAGTGTCTACCTTGTGCTATGTCTTAGGCATCCAGTGGTAGATACGACACATTCTTAAAAAAATATCTGTCATCAGGTCTCTCCTGGAGCTTACTGCCTTGTGGGAAACAAGGCATTTGATAAATCATCCAAAGGACAAATGTAGATTCTAGATGGTAATAAGGGCTAGGAGAGTACAGAAGGGACCTCACTGAGGTTGGGCTTCTGGAAAGTCAGCCTACAGGTGACCCCAAAATAGACAAGTCAACAGTGGGCAACAAGCCCCATGGGCTGAAGGCAAATCCTTGCCGAAGGCTCCAAGGACCTCAGAGAAGGCCAGAAGCAAGGGAAGGAAGGAGCCAGGGCAGCAAGCTGGGGTTGGAGGATGGCAGGGCTCAGTCATGCCACGGCTTCAGGCCATGTCTTCATGTGGGTTTCATGTGGCTTTCATGCTTTCATTTGGACTCTCAACAAGAAGATGAATCATTCAGTCACAGGCAAGCAGAGGACAAGGCTCACGTCTCAGAGAGGGCTGCTCAGGAAGTACTTGGGCTGACCAGAGAGAAGAATGCTTTGAAAGGCTCCCTGGGGGCCCTGGCCCGGGAGGACATAGCCATCTGGTGGCCGGTGCCCATCCTAACCGTGCCAGTGGGCAGGGATTGTGTTAGCAAGTCTCTGGCTTTCGTCGATGAGTTTATAATGGTGTATAAACCCAGTGGAGGTTCCTATTCCTACTCTTCGGGTGAGGAAACTGGGACTCGGGAACTAGAATTAGCCAGACTCAGTCCCTGCTAATGTCACTGCTTTAGGACATTTCAAGTTTCGAAAGGTCAGGTCATGTGACGGTGTGGGCACCAGATGTAGAGCATGGCTCAGGACTGGAGGCAGGGGACTCCTGGTTGCAGTTCACCTTCAGGGAATCTTTATGCTATTTAGAAGATGCTAGAATCTATGTACCATGAGATCGGCTTCAAAAGAGCCTAATATCTCCCACTTCCAAGCCTCAATTCACCTCACCAAACTTGGTTTTGGACAAGACAAACTCTGCTCCTCTGGGGTTATACTTCTGAGACACAACCATGTGTGGTGCCATCTTGCTAGCTGAGACTAAGTTACCGTCACTGGAAATGCAGAATCCTGCTCTAAGAGCTGTACGGTGAATTTGGTACTCATCACTTGGTATGAAGAGGAACTCTCTCTGACCAGTCACAAGCACACACACTCTAGCTGCTGTCCACCCAACTGCAAGACCACCCAACCGCAAGACCACCCAACCACAAGACCACCAACCACAAGATCACCCAACCACACGGCCACCCAACTACAAGACCATCAACCACAAGACCACCCAACCACATGGCCA
>PITA01035409.1:0-10546 GCA_004023965.1 Spilogale gracilis
GGATTATTTGCTTTTTGAGTGTTGACTTTGAGAAGTTCTTTATAAATCTTGGATATCAGCCCTTTGTCTGTTAGGTCATTTGCAAATATCTTCTCCAATTCCATAGGTTGCCTCTTAGTTTTGCTGACTATTTCCCCTACTAATATAATTTATTTTGATAAAACTTTATTATTTTAAAATTTGTTTAACATTATTTTAAGATTTTTAATTACTATATTCGGTACTTGTTCTGTAGCCTTACTTTGTTATCTGATTTTATTAATTTTAAAACTCTTTATTTTTATTCCTTCACAAGTTATTCCTTCATTCTACATATAACCCTTGAACAAGATAGGTTTGGACTATGTGGGTCCACTTATGCTTAGATTTCTTTAGATAAATAGAGTACAGTATCATAAAGCTATTTTCTCTTCTTTATGATTATATTAATTACATTTTTTTTGTTTTTCTAGCTTACTTTATTGTAAGAATGCAGTGCATAATACATATAACACACAAAATAAGTGTTAATCAAATGTTTATGTTCCCAGTAAGGCTTCCAGTCAACAGTAGGTTATTAGTAGTTACATTTGGAGGGAGTCAAATATTATAGACAGATTTTCCACTAAGAGGTGGCAGCCCTAATCTCCACATTGTTCAAGGGTCAACTCTATAATATTACATTAATCCCTATATTTGCCCTTACCCCATGCTTATATATGATGGGTATTTTGACTATCATAAAGATGCTTACATGTAGATTGGAAATATATCAAGGTAACTTTTCAAGATTCTGTTCAAGGGATCATGGGTATGTTTTTATAGCCTTAAAATAATGCCTTTCTGTGTAACTGCTTTAATTCTCAGAGTTAAGCCTAATTCATTAACACTTCTACCTGGAGCTATTTTCCAAAGTAGTATTCTACACTTCATACATTATAGGTTGCTGTAAAAGTATATTCTGAGACCTGCATCTTCCAGAACCCCCCACTCTTATTTCAAACTTTCCTTCCTAGTGATTCTGCCCTATTCACTGACTTTTGACTTTCAGCAATTTATTCGTCAAGATGAAGCCCTGTTCTTTTGAAGGGAATATGTGTTGCATACTTCTGAGATCCTCAGCAACCTAGAGCATCCATCATTTTAGCTTCCTATAGTCTCTTTGTGACACCAGATTGACACTGAATGGGGCTGGGGAAGTCCTACATCTGCAACTTAGGGCATCTAAAGACTTTTCCACTTTACCAGCTTGATTTTGCTGAGATTGCCACCCAGAAAATCATTCTCTCTTTCTCATGGTGAGTTTTCAAAATCCCTAGGTTCCAAGTATCAGAGTTAATACTTCCTTCTATGCTAACCTGTGCTTGGTGAAAGTGCTGATTTAAATAGTATTTTGCTGCTTTGGGTTGACTTGACACCGTAAACATCCTTAATGTGGGATCAATAGAGATCTTTTCTGATAGGCTCTTGTCAGAGTTTCATCTCTTCTTCTCACACTTTTGTCTTTGCTCATTTTTAGCTTGTTTGCTGATGCATGTATATTTTATTTATAGGGTGTGTTTTGGGGGATTTTGTGTTTATTAATGAAAATTTATTATATTTTCTTCCTCCCTTATCTCAGTTTCACTTTATCTTTTTTATAGACTTATTATTTTGGGGGGCAGTTATAGTTTTATAACAAAATGAAGAGGAAGCTGCAGAGATTTCCCAAATACCTCTTGACCCCATGCATGGATACATCATAACTACCTGTACTCTGCCATTTACCTTAACTTTCACTCCTGATGTTGTATATTCTATTAAGTTGAAAACAATATTTAACATTAATTCAGCATTATAGTCTTATACAGAATGTGTTTAGTGCCCCAAAATTCCTCTCAGCTCTGCCTCTTCATCTTCCCTCTCTAAGCACTGGCAATCACTGATCATTTTACTGTCTGCAGAGTTCTGCCTTTTCAACAGTTATCATATTTTGGGAGTCATATTGCATGTATCATTTCAGATTGGCTTCTTTCACTTAGTAAAACGCATTTGTTTTCTTCTCTCTTTTCATAGCTTGATAGCCTTTTTTCTTTCAGCTTGCTTCCTTCTTTCTTTCTTTCTTTCTTTCTTTCTTTCTTTCTTTCTTTCTTCTCTTTCTTTTTTCTTTTTCTTTTAGGCACTGTGCAACCATTCATTGTTTGCAGTACCAGTTTATTTATCCATTCATCTACTTCAAGACATCTGACTGCTTCTAGATATAATTCTGGCAATTACCAATGAGCATCTGTAAGCACGTTTCTGTGTGAACCCAGGTTTTTGGCTCTTTTGGATAAATACAAGGGATGTGATTGCTGGATCACATGGTAAGAACATGTTCAGCTTTTTTATTTCCTTCATCCTTTCTCTGTTATTGCTGGTCATACATTTCCCTTTTATGTAATCATACATAAGAATGTATACATATAAGTTATATGCATAAGCATATATGATTGAATACATTGTTCCTATTATCATTTCATTGTGTTCTCTTCTTCTTTGGATGTTTTCTGAGAAGCTGTTTATGATTCTTATCTGTGTTCCTCCATAGGTGGGTAGTGTATTTCTCTAGCTTCTTTCAGAACTTTTTTTAATTTTATTTTTTATTTGTATTCTTGATTTTCTGTTGTTCAAAAATAATACATCAGCGTTTAGTTTTTATGGCATTTATCTTGCATGATATCATCTGAACTTCTGGACCTGAATCTGTAGTTCAGTTTCAGAGATTAATTTGAGGAAACTTTTGATTATTTTGATTTCAAATATTTCTTCTTTCTTTTCCCACAATCTTTCGATATTCTGTTTGTATGTTTGATCTCAATCTCTGTTTCCTCTGCTTTTCAAATTTGAAGTTTCTATTGAGATATCTTCAAGTTCAGAGATTCTCTCTTCTGCTATTTCTAGCCCTCTAGTAAGTCCATTAAAGGCATTTCCTCATTTCAATTTCAGTATTTTGCCTTCCTAATATCTCTTCTTGGTTCTTTCTTAGGATATCCATTTATCTACTTAAATGTTGCTCATCTGTGCTTCTATGAAGTCTACTTGATCCCTTAGAATTCTTTTTTTTTTTTTTTAAAGATTGTATTTATTTGACAGAGAGAAACACAGCCAGAGTTGGAACACAAGCAGGGGGAGTGAGAGAGGGAGAAGCAGGCTTCCTGCCTAGCAGGGAGCCCGATGTGGGACTCGATCCCGGGTCTCTGGGATCACGACCTGAGCCGAAGGCAGTCGCTTAACCAACTGAGCCACCCAGGCGCCCCGATCCATTTTAATTCTCAGCATGTTGATCATAGTTGTTTTCAGTTCCCAATCTGATATTTAATTCCAACATCCCTGCCAAGCCTGGTTCTGCTTTGCACCTTCAAAGTGTTTTATTTTTCCTTTTAGTATGAAATTTAATATCTTTGTGGATAGTCAGGTGTAATGTACTGGGTAAAAGAAAGTGGACCTTTAGTAGTGATGTGGTTAGTTGTGGGAGTTGGAGACATGTTCTACAGTCTCAAGATTGGGTTTCAGTCTTTTAGTGAGTCTGGGCCATCAGACTTTGAACTTCACTGTTGTTCCTTAATCTCATTCTTCCCCTTAGATGGGTCTGGATGGCTGGAGGAAGCTGGAGTTGGATCTTTTCCTCCCTCCTTGTTACTTAGGCTCTGATAATACCCCAGCAGGGGAGGCACTAGGTCACTAATTTCTCCTGAGGGCAGGCTTTGACATTATTTGAAAACAGTTCCTTCTCTCTTCTCCTGCTGGAAGCATAAGGATGTTTTCTTCAATATTTACTGTGGAAACCTGGTCGAGCTCCTGAAGGTAAATCTCACAATACTGGGGGAGAAGGGACCCTGTCTTATACCCCTGAAATTTTTAACTCCCAGGGTTGATCATACTCCACCTTCAGGAATTTTTCATTTGTACTTTAGGCCTTCTTCTCTAGGTGCTCATTTTCATGGTGTTTCTGTTCTTAAGTTTCTGTTCATGTCATATTTGACTCCTTGTGTTTGCCTGTATTTCTCAGACTAGGAGCTGCTGCTTGCCCTGTTCTTCCCTCTCTTTAAGGATCCAATAAGAGTCACTGAATTTTTATTTATTTATTTTTATTATTTATTTATTTATTTGTAGTGTGTTCATCTCTTTTACTTGATAAGACAGAGTAGTGTTGTCCAGGTTTCTTACCTATGGAGCTAGAAACTGGAAGTTCATAGTTATGTCTCTCATTTATTTCTTGTGTTCTCTTCCACAGTAGAGGATTTAGTCAGATGTCTGGTAAGGCATTTTGGCTGTCTATCATTACAAGAGGGTCGCTAAAGGAATTCTTAATGTCATGTTACATCACTTCATTCAAATTCACTTCCACCATCATCCTAGAGACATACCATACAACATTTAAAATATGCCCTGTCACGCTGCAACATCCACTTTACCTTCTTTCTCAGTTTTGCTTTTTGTCATTGGTGTTTTTAGTTCCTGACATCATTTTTCTGTTTCTCCCCAACTTCCTAAGCCCTCAGAAGTATTCTTGAAGAGATAACACATGAATGATTATCATTTTACTACCCAGAGTTCATTTGCTCTGCTATAAAGTGAGAGAATATTCACTAAACCTCTTGTTTCCAATCCAACTGCTCATCAGGAATATTTGGAGAATTAAAGAAAAACAAAATTTTTGATAAGCCCCCTTTGATATCAATGTTAAAATTCTGTGTTTAGGTTCTAGGTATGTGTGTGTTTACAGAGAGATAGATATACATATATTACCATGTAATCCAAATATGCCATAGATTAGTAATCAGGAATCACAAATGTATGACTTCTGGAGTCATACTGAGATTTAAATGTCTGTGTCCTAGTCTGCATGCTTATGGCTTTTTGTGTTTTTCTTATCTCTTAAATAACAGCCCTTTCAATAAGTCCAAAATTTATCTTTTCCTTTTTATACACAGCACTTAATACTACGAACAGAGTAGAGCAATTTAAATGTTACATTGCCAAGATGAGGAAACTGATCCTTAGAGAAGTTTAAATACTAACTCTGTATCGGAGGTATTATAGAAATGATGTCTCATGTCTTAAGAGTTCTCATTGAATATTAAAACACGCACATAGATATGTGTGTGATTATCTCATATATATACTTAGTACTTTATTGAGGTGTAACTGACATATAAGATGCTGTATGTATTAAATATTCAGTACTTGAAGAACTTGGGGATAAATATACACCTGTGAAAACATCACCACTCTCAAGGTCATTAACACATCCTCATATTTCCAAGTTTCCTCGGTCCCTTTGGTGTTCTAATTTTATAGTAAAAACAGCATAAGATCTTCCTTCCTGTCAGATTTTAAGTATATAACACAATGTTTCTAATTGCAGGTAATAATCCAGGACTTACTTGAGTAATTAAAGCATTATATCCTTTGATCATGACCTCTCCATTTCCCCCGTCCTTCAGCCCCTAGAAACTACCATTATACTCCCTGATTTTATGACTTTCTCTATTTTAACTAACTCACAGAAGTAAGATCATACACTATTGGTCCTTCTTTGTCTGATCTATTCACTTAGCAAACATCCTTCAGGTTCATTCATATTGTTATAAATGGCAGGATTTCCTTCAATATTAAGGTTAAATAATATTCTGTTGTTGTCACTGCCTGAGAGTCAGCCTCGGCAGAGATGCGGGTCTGGAACTGTGGGATGTCTGGCAGGTGAAATAATGATGCAGACATGGAAATCTAATGCAAGCTGACAGACCCCAGGTCAGTCAGGAGAGACCTATGAAGCAGGCTCAGGTGCACACTCTGGCTTTTTAGCATTGGCTCTCTAGCTCTAGCTCTCTAGCTCTGGCTTTGGCCCTCTTGCTCTACTTCTCTCTCTTCTGTCTCTCTCTGTCTGCTTCTCTTTCTGCTGCTTCCTTTGCTTCTTTGCTTCTGTCTCTCTTTGCAGGCTCTCTCTTGCTGTTTGCCAGCTCTCTTGCTCTCTCCTCTAAGGTTCTCTTGCTGTTTCTTGCCTTTGTCTCAGTCTCTCTTGACTGACAAGGGCCCCAGCCTTTTATTATTTAAAAGTGAGGAAGTTGGGTGGTGCAGTTAAATCTTTAACTGCTTTTGCACCTGCCCTAGAGACAGGATTAGTATTGTTACTGCAGGGTAGAGTGATTGCTTAAACTCACTGAAGTTGAGACCATTGAGGCATAGGGATCAAGAAATAAAAATAAGAGATACAGAGATATGATTACCAGGAGGGAACTATAACTCTTGAATAAGCACACAAACAACATATTGCCGTGACCCACAGGGTATGTGGCTTTTCAGATTCTAGATGGGGAAAAGCCCAGAGGGGCTTTCATTCACATTCACAGGTACCTCCACCAAAGTTTTCCGGTGGCTTGGGCATGGAGGGAGGGCGGATCAAGCACCCTCCAGGACATGTTGTATGTGTATACTGCATTTTCCTTATACAGCTTTCCATAAATAGACATTTTAAGTTTGTTTCCATATCTTGGGGAATATGATTATTGTTTCAGTGAACAGGGAAGAGTTCATCCCTGATTCTGATTTCAGTTCCTTTGGATAAGCACCACAAAGTGATTAAATGATCGCTGGATCAATTAGTAGTTTTATTTTAAATTTTTTGGGGACTCCCTCTAGTGATATACATAATGAATGTACCAATTTCCATTTATATAAGCAGTGCACAAGGCTCCCTTACTCCACATTTTTTTTCATATAATGCCCACCCTAACAAGTCAGAGGTTATATTCAATGTAGTCTTTGTTTGCATTTGATAAAATCTCCATACTCTCTGAAGAAATCCAAAGATTTAGTGCAATCCTTACCAAAATAGCAATACCAACAGAAGTAGAAAAAAAACTTTTCTAAAATTCATGACATACCACAAAAAAACCCCCAACTATGCAAAGAAATTTTGAGCAAGAGGAGCAAAGCTGGAATGATCATCCTACTGATTTCAAAATATATTACAAAGCTAAAGTAACTGATCTGTATGGTATTAGTATAAATACAGACATATAAAGCAATGCATCAGAATAAAGAACCCAGAAATAAACCCACACACATATGCTCACTTGATCTTCAACAAGAGCATCAATACCATAAAATGGGAAATGAATAGTCACTTCAACAAATTGGATAACTGGATAACCACATGCAAAAGAATAAAACCCAACACTTGTCTTACACAATGCACAAAGTAAAACTCCTAAAAGGAATATTAAGAATGAAGCTTCACGACATCGGGCTTGGTAATGATTTCATGGATATGACACCATAAATGCAGGCAACAAAAGCAAAATTAGATAAGTGGGAATACATCAAATTAAAAATATTCAGCACAGCAAGGAAAACATTCAACAGAGGGAAAAGGCAGTTTACAGAATGGGAGAAAATATTTGCACATCACTTGAACAGATTCTCGAAAAAAAAAAAAAAAAAAAAAAAAAAAAAAAAAAAAAAAAAAAAAGGCATACAAATGTCCAACAGGCCATTATACGAAAAATACTGAGCATCACTAATCATCTGGTAATGCAAAACTAAAGGATTATTATTAATTAGACACCAAAGGAATCTATGTATTTAATAAATAATAGTATGTAGTGAATTATTCTTGACTCATTTTCTTCTTTACTAATAAGTAAACCACCATGTATCTATTTTGAATGAGAAGATAATTGGAGCATATTCCCTTGGGGCATTGCTGGTCGTTTCGCCAGTTGAGTTAGTGGATATAAGGGATCTAAATTAATCATATTTGTGGTACATCTAACCTTGACTTTGCTTTTGCACAGGGAAGAGAAAATTTCAGGTCATTAGCAGAATGGTTTCAGAGGTGGGACCTAAAATATCAAGGTCAAACATGTTACAGTATCTCCAGTACTAAGCCCTTTCGGTTGTGGCCTATTGCATAGTGAATAAACACAACAAACAAAATAGAAACTAATGAATTTATGTTTGTGAGTTAAATAAGAGTGCTCCAAACCGAGTCTATGCTTTCATGTTGCTGACAGAAGGCAGAGCAGTTTAAAGCAAGAACAATCAGAAATGTGTCACTAGAGGGCAAGAAAACATTTGACCTATTCACTACCCAGGGGATTATATTTTGCTATAATGAGAAGATAATCGATTATCTTTTTATTTTGCTAGCTTTGTGAGGTCAAACCACCTCGAATTATTGCTGTTGCATAATGTTTCTCTAGTCTTGATGTTTATACACAATATTTAAATATTTATCAAGAATCATATTTTATTCCACTGGTGGTGGCATGTGAGGAGGTCAGTTACAGAGTGAAGCTAAGGTGTAACTGGGGATAGTGTAAAATGACACAGCGTGTCTGTATGCTGAGTGGTAGGTGGGAGGGAACCTGGGCTTTGAGAATTATTGGCTGAGAATTGCTAAAAGCCTGAAATAAAGTAACACTATCCACAGTCTGTTCCTGCTACATGTGTCCATGCACGGCTGTTATTTTTATCTCTGGTTAGTGTTTCAATGTTGAACCAAATATATTTGGAATTTTCTGCCCTCTATTACAGTCATATTGTTAAAGGTAGCAAACCTTAATTTTGACAGTTGAAGTTGTATTAAATTCTTCAAGAATTATAGTCATTTTCTCTGTATAATTCTGAGTCCTTTCAATATATTATAATAGTGACTTACATATATCCAGTATGAGGTTTTTTTGGACATCTAGTAGAAATTCTTGTTTCAAGAGAAATCTAAATAAAGTTCTTAAGAGTGTGTATTTCCCTATCTTATCTACCAAAGTAAACTATGCCCACAGTGATGTAGCGAAATGAATCTTGGTGAGGTGTGTGTATTTTTGGTATAAGCAGATCCTACAGTCCACAAAACTTCTTTACTTTCTAGAGAATAATCCAGAAACTTAAAGAATGAGTAAGAAAATAATTAAAATAAGTGTTGTTGGATTTAATCCTGAGAGAATAATGTTTTTATGTGTATTAAAAGTAACTTAAAATATATATCATGTGTAGCTGAAGAATGAAATATCTGGCTCAGGGCTCTGGAAATGTTTATTTTTCAGTGATTGCTTAAAATATTAATTTCATGACACAATATTTGCTAATGTTTAAATATATGGTTACAAACATTCAAATATATGGCCATTTTACATTTGCTTTATGTATTTATTGCTTTATTCTTTTAAATAGTCTGCCTAGCTTTATTCTTTTAAATAGTCTGCCTGCTTATTATATTATTTTGTCTGCTCCATCAAACAAATATATGCTATTGTGAAGAGGAGTAAACTTCAGAGAGAAAACCTAACATCACACATGTCTTTTAATCATGAATCTGGCTGATGAGCACATACTTTCAGATTCTAAATCCTGTGTTGTTTTGAACAGGTTATATCATTGAACTGATGTCAAGAATTGTATTGGGGCTGAAATTCTTCAAGATTTATATTTCATTTCTTTTGTTTGTAGCTTTTACCTCATAAACTCTTTTACACCTTGTGTAAATAAACACACACTCTTCCCCGTGACTTGTTAAAATAAAAGTACAAAGAACACGAAGTTTTCCCAATTAAGTGTTTAAGATATTTTAATCAAATTATACATTTCAAAGAATCTTCACATTGGAGCCACTCAAAAATATTTAATTAGAGCATGTAGTATGTGTGTTCTAAATTGTTTTATCAATATTTTTAGATTAAATACATAAGATTTGATCTAAAATCTGCAATCTTGATGTTTTATTTGAGTATTTTTGGGGGTTTTTTTTGCCTTTAATCTTTTCAGTATTTCTATGAAAATGTTTTTTGTTGATACTGACAATTTTTTTAAGCATTCCTTTTTTTGTCTTTTTCAAAAGGTTGTGCCTTTTGAAAGGGTGGTGGGTGGTTTGCGGTAATAGATGATGCGCATTAAGGAGGGCACATGGTGTGAGGAGCACTGGGTGTTATACACAACTGGTGAATTCATTGAACTCTACATCTGAAACCAATGATGTTCTGTGTTTTGGCTAATTGAATTTAAATTAAAAAAAAAAAAAACTTATCCCCTAACTTGTGAATATATTTGGCTAATAATTGAGACTCTGGATTCAGGTATAAGTTTGACTCCTAATTTTTTTAGCAATGTGATTATCCAGGAAAGATCTCTACTATTCCTTTTTTCATTTTTTCCTACTTTTCGCTCTTGAGTATTTACGTCTAGGTGTAAGCATTGTTTATTTCTGGTGTTATATTTTACTTATTGTTTTTTTAATGAACAGCTTACTTGTAACTCTTAGATAATAAATATATAGTTGTTATTTCACAGGTAATAAACAATACCTAGACAAGACTAATACTTGAAAAACATATAGATTTTCATATAATTCTTTCCATTTTCACACCAGTTTTTGAGGGATTCAAAAACCATATAGAATTTAGATATCCAGAAGTGATAATATGACCACCTAGCTAAGGAAAACAGGGCAGTGTGATGTTAAGTATTTGAGAAATAAATTTGAGTGAAATATAAGTGGCCCTATAATTGTTTAATCCAAGCATGTCCCATCATTCTGAAAAAAAAA
>PITA01035410.1:0-10539 GCA_004023965.1 Spilogale gracilis
CTGCTATCCTACCCTGGCTAAGGCCAGCCCCATGGCCATCACCCCACCCCGGCCTCATTTGTCAACCCCCAGCTCCGCTATCCTCTCACTCCCCGGCAAAACCCCAGGTCAGCTCCTCGCCTACCTTGTGCTAGAGGAACAAACACAACCAGGTGGATTGTCTCACTTTAGATTGATGACCACAAACCTCAAGTGGGCCCTTAGCACAGCCCAACCATTTCCCTCCTCAATTCGCTCTCCTACATGAGTATTTGAGACTTTCCCCTTTCCCCTCAAACCTCAAACAACCTGCTCTCTGCTGATGGCTATTTCCCTGAGAAAATAAAAGTGAAGAGAAGAAAGGCACTCCCCCCAACACACACACCAAATCCCACAGGTTACTCCGGCTGTACAGAGGAGCCCCTCTTCCTGTCAGTCACCCTGGCTGAACATACCCCATCCGAGCCAGTGCCCCACAAGACCCCATCCCATCTTCCCAACCCAAGTTCACCACTTTGGCAAGTCCCTTCCTCTCCCTTGCAACATGGCTTTCCCTCCTCTGCTGCATCCTTCCCGTGACAAGAACCAGCAGCTATTCTAGCCCAGGACCAGGGCCCCATCCATACCTGTCTGTGCTTGAGGTCCCCTCCTGGCCCCCATTCTTCTGATTCCCCTCCACTCCAGTTGGCCATCCCTGTTCCCAAACAGCACGGAAGTCACCCTCCCCAAGCTCACCAGCAACCCATCCTCTTGTTGCCAAACCCAGTGGACAATGCTCTGTCTTCATCTTGGTTGGCATGCTTGATCTCTCCTTCCTTCCTGCAACTCCCTCTTCCTGGCTTTGAGGACCCCTCACCTCCTGGTCCCCTCCCACCTTGGCCCCAACTCTTGGCTGGGTGTCCGGTCTCTTCCCGAGTCAAGGGCTCAAACTAGGATCCCTCTCTATCCACACGCACATCCTCGATGACCACAGAGAGTCCCAGAGCAAAAAGCCATCTACTTGCTGATGATTCACTGACTTCCTAGATTCCAGCCTGGCCTCTGATAGCCCACTTCCTACTTATCTCAGAGGCATGTGGAAAGGTTCCCATTTCCCACCCACCCCACCGACACCCATTTCTCCCCAAGCATCCTCCCCATCTAGCAAAGGTGCCACTGATCTCCAGGGCTCTGGCCAGCATCTGGCCTACAGTAGCCATGACTCATGCCACCTTCCTGGTACTTAACATCCAACCCAGCAGTTAAGTCCCCCTGAACTTAACATCCAACCCAGCAGTACGTTCCCTGTTAGCAGTGACACTGACATTCACCTCACCTCTGATCCCCCCCTCACCATCTCTCCTTCAGCTCCCCATCCTCTCCAGCCAGCATCACCTCCCCTCTCCCCTGGAATAACCCAACCAGCTTTCATGTTTTTTTCTCTTTACAGCAGCTGGGATCCCTTAAAAATATCAATTGGGGGGCGCCTGGGTGGCTCAGAGGGTTAAGCCTCTGCCTTCGGCTCAGGTCATGATCTCAGGGTCCTGGGATCGAGCCCCACATCGGGTTCTCTGTTCAGCGGAGAGCCTGCTCCCCCCACCCACCTGCCTCTTTGCCTATTTGTGATCTCTCTCTCTGTGTCAAATAAATAAATAAAATCTTTAAAAAAAAATAAAATCAATCGGCTCTGGTCAACGCCCCTGCTCAAAACCTTCTAAAATCCTGCCCCCTTCACCACGCCCTCCAAGACCCTCCAGGATCCAGTCTGACTCATCTCACTTTGCCCTTTGCTTCTCCCATCCAGCCACCTTGGTCTTTCACTATTCCCCCAACATACCAAGTCCATTCCCACCTCAGGACCTTTGCTCACACTGTTCCCTCCACCTAAAATACCTTTCCCTTTACCCACCAAGCACAAGACAGGCTTCCTCATTTCATTCCAGCCTCTGCCAGTGGCCTTTTCCTGATTTCCAATCTCAAAACAGCCCTCCACCCCCATTCCTCGTCTTTGACCACTACAGCCCAACCATATTTCCTTTATCTTCATGGCACTTAACATTACCTAAATTCCATCACTCATCTAGCTGCTCGCTTCCTGTGATGTCAGGGGCTTTCTCTTGCTCACTATTGTATTCTCAATGCCCACAACAGTTCCTGGCCCATAGTAGGCAATCTATAAATATGCGCTGAAGAAATGAATCTACATCACTATACTAACTAGTTTTCCATCTGCCAGAGAGTGGAAAACAGCACAGCCCAACATAAATGTCATATGAATCCTGTATGTGACTTTAAATCTTCTAGTAGCCTCTTTTTAAAAAGCAAATTTAATTTTATTAATTTTTTTTATTTAACACAACATACCCAAAATGTTATTTCCACATCTCACTATTAAGAGAATTATAGGTGACGTACTTTACTCTTTCCTACCAAATCTTTGAAATCTGGTGCGTATTTTACACTTAGAAGAGTGTCTCAATGGGGACTAGCCACAGTTCGAAGGCTCAACAGCCACCTGGGGTGAGGGGCTATTGTACCAGCCAGTACAGACCTAAAACATGAGTCTGATCAGGCCGCTCCTGAACCCGAACCATGCCCTGACACCTCATGGCTCTCAGGATAAAGTCCCAACTCCTCCACTAGGCATGAAAAGCCGCCGCTGCCCTGCCCTCGCTGAGCTCTCAATAGCCCTCTGTCCGGAGAACACCCTCAACTCTCTGAATGTGCCAATGGCTTGCCTGCCTCTGAGCCTTCTGCCTCAAAGGCTTCTTTCCTATTTACCTGAAGGCCTCCTACTCAATCTACAACACCCCTTCAGCCAGCACGCCTTCGCTGTCACCTCTAGCTTGGGAGCGCTTCTATGCTCCCAAACTGCCCATCTCCCCAAACTGGGTGCTCCCCAAGGCTGGGGACCAGCTTGGCCATCTGTGCTGAGCACACATAGCAGCTGCTCTGTAATAACTTGAATTAATGAGTAAAGAAAGCTCCCCTCCCCTCCCCATCAGGCCATAAGCCATCCCCACTTCTGCTCACTCTCATTCTTTCTGTCTCCCTGCCCATACTCAAAAAAAAGAGACACAGTCCTGTTCCCAACTCTACAACTTTCCCTATTCCTTCTAAAGCCAATCACTTTCTGTGAATTTTATCCTAAGAGCAAAATTCCATACTTCCCCAGGATTCTTATTTGGGGGAAATGATGAACATGCATTATTTTGAGAATTTTTTCTTTATTTATCCATGAGAGAGACAGAGAGGCAGAGGGAGAGGAAGAAGCAGGCTTCCCCAGGAGCAAAGAGCCCAACGCCGGACTCAATCTCAGGACTGTGGGATCATGACCTGAGCCGAAGGCAGACACTTAACTGACTGAGCTACCACCTGTCAGAAGAGAAAGACAAGAGGTCTGCGTGACATCTCCAAGGCTCAGAGTCCTCTCTGCTTGTAGACACCTTCTGGTGAAGCTTTGATGGGCAGAAATGTAGACCTGTTCTTGCATGCACTAACTCACCTGGCAAATACTAATGAGCACTTCTCTGCAGGCACAATGCCAGGTGCTGGGCAACAGGGTGAAAACTACACCTGGGTTTATTTTCCTAAAATGGCAATAATTTCTTGTCCACTTAAGGACCAATGTGGTGCTTTTGAACAGGCCTCCCAGAGAAGAGACAAGGGAAGGAAAGAGACAGGGGGAAAGAAAGGAGGAAGTGAAAAGGGAAGAAGGAAGGGAAGGGGAGAACCTACCCCTAAACCTACAGAGTTCACAACCATAAGAGTCAGTGCATTTCCAAAATTAAAAGCATTTTTTTTTAAAGATTTCACTTATTTATTTGACACAGAGAGAGAGAGAGAGCACAAGAACAGGGAGCAGCAGGCAGAGGGAGCGAGAGAAGCAGGCTCCCCACAGAGCTAGCAGCCCAAAGCAGGGCTCGATCCCAGGACCCCAGGATCATGACCGGAGCTGGAGGCAGATGCTTAACCGACTGAGTCACCCAGGGCCCCAGTTATACGCATTTTTAAAGGAATTCACAAACAGCAGAATTGGGATGATGGCTTAAGCTAAGCGTGGCTTTACATGTATAAACCTTTTCAAACACACAAAACATGTGTGGTGCTTTTCCTGCCCCTAAATAACTGCAGTGATATCCTATTTAAGAAAATAAACAAAAGATAACCCTCACATATATTTCAGTGCCCCCCAATTTTGTTTGCCAAAAGGCAGTCCCCCCCAAGTTTTGGCTTCAGAACCCACAAAGAATAGGTAACTCGAGTGTCCTCTGCAAACAAGGTGGAATGCACAGAGACCACTGGCTTACCCCACCCACACGTGGACACCCTGTTAGCCAGGCCTGGTATCAGAGGAAATGCTTTTTTTAAAACACACGCATCCTGGGAAGAAAAGTCCAAGATAAACACACCCTCTAGATCACTGGTTATTCATGTGCCCTCACGTGACTGCCATTCCCACCATTCCTACCAGGAAGCCATTTTATTATTTAACCACATCAACAAAGACAAAGCTGGCATCTGGAAATAGTCCCATAAAACACACTTATTACAGAATCACTCCCTCACCTCAGGCGAAGCACCCACTAAGGGTGGTGGTATTCTCCAAAGAGCAGGAAGTGCCCTCCCCACTGTACAGCTGGAAACACTGAGGCCCAGAGAGCACAGTTTCGACATGCAGGCAAGACATCCGGCCCCTCGTCCGGCCCCTCTTCGTTCTTTGTTTACTCAGTCTCCCTCCCCGGGTGAGAGGCAGGAATACCACACACCATAGACTGTGACCTGCCTGGCCAGGCCAAGCAAGCAGGGCCAAGCGGGAAGGGGGCAGCGGGCATTAGGATATGCCCAGACCCTGGCAGCTGGAGAACTGCAGGGCACCAAGACACCCCCCAAGAACCATCAAGAGAGAGGAGACTGCCAATCCCACCCCCTCCCCGGGGTGAGGCCTTCCAGTTTCTTACATGCAAAGGGCACAGGAGTCACCATTCAGTCCTCACAACAAGAAAAGATCTGAATGGGGGCACCTGGGTGGCTCAGTCTGTTTAGCATCTTCCTTTGGCTCAGGTCATGATCCAGGGGTCCTGGGATCGAGTCCCACATCAGGCTCCCTGCTCAGTGGGGAGTCTGCTCCTTCCTCTCCCTCTGCCCCTCCCCCTGCTAGTGCTTGCTCTGTCAAATGACTAAACCTCGAAAGAAAAGAAAAAGAAAAAAGAAAAGAGCTGAACAAATTGAGTATCAACTTTTCTTTCATTGGAGAACTGAGGTCACAGAGCAAACCACCTCTGAAAAGCAGGGAAGCAAAAGCAGAGAAACAGAGCTTACTGGGGACTAGGGCAGAGATGCTGGAGCTCAAGCTAGTAATGGGGAGGAAGGCTTAAACCCTAGGGCTCAGCTGTTAGAAGTGTGGCATGGACTAGCTGGAAAGTCGCCACTCCTGGGGATCCAGTCTTAGGGGAGCCACCACACTTTGTGGGGAAACTCAGCAGGTTTGGGCTTCCATATGGAGGGGGAGAGGGAAAAGTAACCAGTTCCAAAGGGCACAGAACTTTCTGTTCTCCAGAATGAAAGCCTGTCCTCAAAAGCCAACACTTTATCATAGGCTTATCTGAGCTAGGGGAAAGTAACTGGATACCAGCCCCTGGAGCCTTCCCTGCCTCTCATGAACAGGGGGGAGAAAAGAAAAGACTCAGAAATGCATCCACAAGTCACATCCCAGGGACTCAGGCCCACTGGAAAATGCTGGGATGTCATCCTAAGAGCACAGACCCATTCCTCTCCCTGATATCCTACCCACCACGCCGGAAAGACTATAGAGTCTAACAAGAGTGCATTACAACTGAGCTGCAGGACACAGATTCTACTTAAGAAGGAGTTCTTAGGGAAACTCAAAGACAACAGGAAAAGGGAGGGAACGGGAGGAAGCCGAAGCCCCAAACACCTCCAGCCATAGCTGCTTGACGTACATCAAACGTGGCCTGGGCACGTGAACACCACAGGAACACACTTCACAGTAAAAGCCTCACAGCCTCAGTTCCACTACTAATCTCATGTCTGGCTTTCAACAAAAAATTACCAGGCAGGCTAAAAAGCAAGGGAAAACACACACACACACACACACACACACACACAGAGTCTGGAGAGACAAAGCAAGCATCACGACCAGACTCAGGTATAACACAGATTTTGGAACAGGACTTAAAATAACTGTGATTACTATATTAAGGGCCCTAATGGAAAAATCAGACAACATGCAAGAACAGATGGGTAGCCTACAGGAAAGATGGAAACTCTAAGGGAAAACAAAACGAAAAACAAAAGGAAATGCTAGAAGTCAAATACGCAGGCAACAGAAATGAAGAATGTTATTAATGGGCTCCCTACCGGACTGGCCACAGCTGAGGAGAGAATCAGCGAGTTGAAAGACAGGTCCACAGAACTACCCAGAAATACAGAGATTCAAGAATAAGTAGGGGCGCCTGGGTGGCTCAGTTGGTTAAGCGACTGCCTTCGGCTCAGATCATAATCCCGGAGACCCCGGATCGAGTCCCACATCGGGCTCCCTGCTCGGCGGGAAGCCTGCTTCTCCCCCTCTCACTCCCCCTGCTTGTGTTCCCTCTCTAGCTGTGTTTCTGTCAATAAAATTAAAAAAAAAAAAAAAAAGAATAAGTAGATATGCACTTCCAATTTCCATTTCGACATGCAAAGAGCTTGGAGGTCATTATGCCCATCCTCACAACAAAACACGCTGGACCGATCAAAAATCAACACTCTGTGTTAGGTCTGTCAGAACTGTCCCCCAAACCGCAAAGGCAGGTGAATGAGGCTGCCCCAGGAGCCAGAGACTGCAAGAACACCGGGGCAGCTGCCAGAGACTGAGCTTGAGAGAGTAAAAACCCCTGGGTGTCCAACTCTCTCTTGAGTTTTACTTCTGGGAGTCTCAGCAGCTTCTCAGGGTTTTAAGATGGAAGAAATATCTCCCCCTGGCTCCAGCAGATGGGGGGACAGACAGGAAGAATTCTGAAATGCACCCAGAGTATCCTGTCCCATTCAACAAAGACCTATCCCCATGGGAAACACGAGAGTTTAACCACAGTGGGGGCAACAAAGTCTGAGAAGCACTCATAAAGGTCACAGTGCAGGAGCACAGGCCCACAAAAACACTCAGAACTAATGATCAAATCCTAAAATGCTTCTCTGACACCAATGGCTACGGAAAATGTTAACACAGCCTAAGTCCTCGTCATATAAACATGAAGCCTTGAATGAAAATGCTGATTACCTCACTTCCTATTATTAGATATATCCTCTCTGGCTTTCAAATTTCAAAAACCTAGGAGGCAAGCAAAAAGACAAAAAACATGCAGTCTGAAGAGATATAGCAGCACCACAAACAGACTCAGGTAAGACACAGATTCTGAAATTATCACACAAGAAACTCAAAATAACTATGATATGCCAATGGAAAAGGTGGACAAGATGCAAAAACAGATGGTAATGTAAGCAAAGGGATGGAAACGCTACAGTTAGAAAAGGTGTAACAATTATAAAAAGTATAACACATGCCCAATGGGAACACCAGAATATGGAGGGAGAAAAAAAGGAATAGAAGAAATATTTGAAGTAGTAATGGCTGGGAATGGTCCAGAATTAATGAGAGACATCAAACCACAGATCTAGGATGCTCAGAGAGCACCAAGCAGAGTAACAACACACACACACACACACACACACACACACACACACACACACACACACATTCAAGCTGCAAAAAGTCAAAGGCAGAGGGGTATCTTGAAAAAGTCAGAGAGGGGGGAGAAAAGGTTTACCTACAGAGGAACAAGGATAAGAATTACATTAGATTTCTCTTCAAAAACCATGCAAACAAAAAGATAGTGGAGCAAAATATTTGAAGTAAAAAAGCCAGCCTGGAAATCTACATCCAGTCACATTATACTTCAAAAATGAAACAGAAATAAACACGAAATCCAAGGTAATTTGTTACCAGCAGAACTGCCCTGCGAGAAATGTTAAAAGTTCAGAAAGAAGGAAAATCACATGTCAGAAATTCGACCTACGTAAGAAAATAAACAGTGTTGGAGACAGAAATAATGAAAGTAAAATGAAATCCTTTGTTTATCCTTAATCCACTTGATAACAGCAAATTCAAAATAATAATGGCAACAATATACTAGATGATCATAGCTTATAGGTGAGTGAAATAAATGACAGCAATATTCCAAGGGAGGAGAGGGACCAGCTGAGAATACTGTTACAAGGCACCTGCCTACCTGTGAAGCAGTAGAGTGTTACAGAAAATGGGTTTGTGGTAAACACACACTGCACTGCCTAGGGCAATCACTAAAAGAAATTTTCTTTTTTTCTTTTTTTTTTTTTTTTAAAGACTTTATTTATTTGACAGAGAGAAACACAGCCAGAGAGGGAACACAAGCAGGGGGAGTGAGAGAGGGAGAAGCAGGCTTCCCGCGGAGCAGGGAGCCCGATGTGGGACTCGATCCCGGGATCATGACCTGAGCTGAAGGCAGTTGCTTAACCAACTGAGCCCCCCAGGCGCCCCTAAAAGAAATTTTCTAAAGAAATGAGATGCTGGGGTGCCTGGGTGGTTCAGTCAGTTAAGAGGTAGCTCTTGATTTCAGCTCAGGTCATGATCTCAGGGTCCTGGGATCAAGCCCCACTTCAGGCTCCATGATCAGTGGGGAGTCTGCTTGGGATTCTCTCTGCCTCCCTAACCCCTCTCTCTCCCTCAAATAATTAAATAAATCTTTAAAAAAAAATGAGATGCTATGAGAGGGGAGAAAATAGAATCATATAAAATGCTCAGAACCACAGAGAAGGCAGAAAAAAAGTGACAAAAAAAGAACAAGGGCTAAAAACAGAAAAAGTTCCAAATATGACAGATATTAATATAACGATATCAATAATCACATTAAATGTGAATGGTCTAAATACACCAATTAAAAGAGAAAGACTATCAGAGTGGATTAAAGAAAAAGAGCAGTATCTAACCATATACTGGATACAAAAAAACTCCACTTTAAATACACAAACAAAGATATATTTGGATTAAAAGAAACATGGAGAAAGATAAACCATGCTAATACTAAGCAAAAAAATCTAGAGTAACTGTATTCATTTCAAAGTAGAAATCAGAACAAGAAAAACTGTCAGAGATAAAGAGTGGCATTACATAATGACAGAGGGGCCAATTCTCTAAGACATAACAATCTTTTATGTGCATGCACCTAACAACACAATATCAAAGTATGTGAGGCAAAAACTGATGAACTGCAAGGAAAAACAGACAAATCCACCATCAATATCCTCTTACCAATAACTGACAGATCCAGCAAGCAGAAAATCAGTAAGGATATAGTTAAACTGAACAGCTCCATCAATCAACTGAATCAAACTGACATTTATAGAGTACTTCATCAAACAGCAGAATACACATTCTTTTCAAGCTCACATGGAACATTCAACCAAGACAGATCACATTTTAAGCCATAAAACACACCTTAACAAGCTTTAAAAAAGAGAAACCATACAAAATATGCTCTCAGATCACAACAGTTTTAATTAGAAAGAAACAACAGAAAAATTGTGGCTGAATTTCAAACTATTTGCTGGGTGTATTGTTGGAGAACTCCTAAATACTTGAAAATTAAACAACACACTTCTAATAACACAATGATCAAAGCAGAAGTCTCATGAGAAACAAAGTATTTTGAACTAAAATAAAATGAAAATATAATTATCAAAATTTGTGGGAGGAGGTGAATGCAGTGCTTAGAGGGAATTACAACACTGAATGTAGATATTAGAAAAGCCAGAAATACCTAAAATCAATAACCTATACATCCACCTTAGGGAACTAGAGAAAGAAAAGCAATAAGCAATCAGAAGAAATAATAAAAATTAGAGCAGAAATCAGGGACACCTGGGTGGCTCAGTCGATTAAGTGGCTGCCTTCAGGTAGGTCATGTTCTGGGGGTCCTGGGACGGAACCCTACATTGGGGAGCCTGCTCAGCGGGAAGCCTGCTTCTTCCTCTCTCACTCCCCCTGCTTGTGTTCCCTCTCTCACTGTCTCCCTGTCAAATAAATAAATAAAATTTAAAAAAGAAAATTAGAGCAGAAATCAATGCATCTACAAACTGGAAATCAACAGAGGAAATTAATGAAACCCAAACTGGGTGTTTGAAAGATCAGTAAAATTGATAAACCTCTAGCCGGGCTAAGCAAGACAAAAAAACAACACACATATTAATATCAGAAGTGGAAAAGAAGCCATTATTACTGATCCTGTGGACACCAGCTGCTCGCCCTGCTTATTCTCTCTCTCTATCAAATAAATAAATAAAATCTTCCAAAAAAAAGGGTAATAAAGGAAACTATGAACAACTTTTTTGCCTACAAATTTGGTAACTTAGAGGAAATAAACCAATTCCTTGAAAGATACAGTCTACTAAAACTCACATAAGGAGAAACAGATCATGTAAATATGCCTACACATCTAAGAGAAACTGAAACAATCATTTTTTTTTTTTTTTTTTTTAAAAATTTTT
>PITA01035411.1:0-10540 GCA_004023965.1 Spilogale gracilis
AGTGTGCTGAATATGTGTGGAGTCATGATAGAATCAGTGGAGAGCACACTAACTGGATATAATAATCTTCAAGAAAAGAGAGTTAATGAACAAAATATAAAAACTTATAGTAATTAGTAATTATAATTATCAGAGTGATAACAATTTGTTATATCCCTAAAGCAATAATAGATACTATATGAAAAAGAAAAAAAATCCTGGAAAATTAAATATATGAATTCTAAACTTTCAAGAATTAAGATCCACTGAAAGAACAGAATAATAATTAGACAATATTGTGTTCTGGCAAATGAAGCTGAAGAATTATTACAGAATATGAAGAAAAAGAGCAATGAAAGTGTTAATTGCAGAAAATAAATACTGAAATTATAGAGAGAAGGATAGAGACAGAAGAGAAGAGGAGAGGAGAGGAAGGGAGGGAGAGATGAAAGAGAAAGGAACAATGGAATTTGGTAATGAATTAAGAGTAAAAAATTAGTGACTGAAATTGAGGAATTGACTTTCAAAAGTGTTTACAGAGTGCTTTTAGATATATCCACTCATCCTCCAGTCCCACTGCCCCTACCCACACCACAAACAATAGGTAATAATGACATTTACAAAATCCAAAAATGGAAGAAATTTTACACATTTAGTAGGGAAATCAGTGAACAAAGATGGTTCATATGGCATAAACCTTAGTTATCTAAATAATAAAAATACTACTGCCTTATGGACTTCAGAGTTTCTTCCAAGAAATCCACTGATAGTCTTATTAGGGAGTTCTTTTATGTGATGAGTTGTTTTTCTTTTCTTGCTTTCAAGATTTTCTCTCTTGGGATGCCTGGGTGGCTCAGTGTTTAAGCCTCTGCCTTCAGCTCAGATCATGATCCTGGAGTCCCAGGATTGAGCCCCGTATCGGGCTGCCTGCTCAGCGGGAAACCTGCTTCTCCCTCTCTTACTCTCACTGCTTATGTTCCTTCTCTGGCTGTGTTTCACTCTGTCAAATAAAAAAAAATATATAAAAACAGATTTTCTCTCTTTATTTGGCTTTTAATAGTGTATCTATCCCTGTGTACATTTTCATGATTATTTTACTTGGGATTAAATTGATTTTCTTGTGTTTTATGCCCCATAAGTCACTTGAATTCTTCACATCTTCTTTTTAAATATCTATCATTATCTATCACCTATCATATATCTATCACCTTTCTATCTATATCTATCATCTCTCTCCATCATCTTTCAATCTTCTATCATTTCTCTCTATATATCATTTATTTATTTAATTTATTTCAGACTCAGTAATTTCAAATGACATGTCTTTATACTCACTGATTCTTTCCTCCTATTAGAGTCTGTTGATAACCCCTCCAGTGAATTTTTCAATTAAGTTATCACGATTTTCAGCTTCAGAACTTCTCTGTGGTTGTATTTTTAATTTCTATCTCTGTTTATATTATCATTTTGTTCTATGGTCTCTTTTAGTATAGGTTGCTGGGTTTTTTTGTATTTTGTCTTTGTTCTTTGAGTACATTTTGTTTTGTTTTGTTTTTTTTTAAAGATTTTATTTATTTATTTCACAGAGAGAGAGAGATCACAAGTAGGCAGAGAGGCAGGCAGAGAGAGAGGAAGAAGCAGGCTCCCTGCTGAGCAGAGAGCCTGATATGGGCCTTGATCCCAGGATCCTAAGATCATGACCTGAGCCAAAGGCAGAGGCTTTAACCCACTGAGCCACCCAGGTGCCCTGAGTACATTTTGTTTTAAATGTTTTGCTGCTTTAGTCTTAAAGTAATAAGTCCAATGTGTGTGTGTATTTCTTTTAGAGAATTGTATTCTTTCTTTTTTTTTCTTTAAATGTGCTGTTTTCCCTTCTTTGTATGTTTTGTGATCTTTTGTTGAAAGTAGGACATTTGGGAGAAAAAAATCCACATTCTCCATCTTTGCAGACTATAAAAGGTGTAAAAGACCTCTCCTACTCAGCAGGCTTCTAAAACTTGAGATCTACCCAGGGTGAAGGCTTAAGGTTATCTTGGATATTTTATGGGTATATGTCCCATTTGTGTGTGTGTGTGTGTGTGTGTGTGTGTGTGTGTGTGTGCACGCGCGTGCGTTTCCCCCAATTTTCTCTGACTGCTTTTAAATGCCTCATTAAAAAATATATATATATCCAGCGGTGCCTGGGTGGCTCAGTTGGTTAAGCGATTGCCTTTGGCTCAGGTCATGATCCCGGAGATACAGGATCGAGTCCTGCATCGCGCTCCCTGCTCTGAGGGAAGCCTGCTTCTCCTTCTCTCACTCCCCCTGCTTGTGTTCCCTCCCTCGGTGTGTTTCTATTTGTCAAATAAATAAATTAAATATTTTTAAAAAATTATCCCAGTTTCTTCTAGGGGATTTAGGTATTGTATTGTATTCCTTTTCCTATAATCTCTTACTTACACCTTCCATAAATCTATAGTCCTTCTGAAGTTTCACACACTGCTATGTCTGCCACCACCTTTCTGGCTTCCAGCATGAAATCTAGAGTATGTTATCATAATTTGTTTCTGTCTGAGCTTGAAGTCTGGTAAGAGAGGTAGAATTTGCTTGCATAGCCCACAGACAGGTCAGAAGATTGCAAATAATATTCTGGTCCAAGCAAGGGATCTAGGATTTTGACTCTCTCTTCTCAATCCCACCACATCCTACCACACCAGTGAAATGTGGGACAAGGGTGAGAAAAGTGTCATTAAATTGATTCCTGATGTTAATACAGTTTTTGAACAATCAGATTCATCGTTTTCTTAAGCCGTACCTGACTCTAATTTTGTCACACAATCCAGTAAATTATTTTAAGTTATTCTGCACTTCATTTTATTATTTGCAACTGAAAGAATCCTGATTTATATAATATCTCTCTTAAACAGCAGTACTATAAATCTAATTATAGACCTAAGTAAATAAAGCCCATCATGCAATAGGGAGGTGTGAATGTAATACAAACAGGAAATTCACACCAAAAAAGAAATACAAATGGTAATTTAACAAAAAAAGTAGACACATATCAATAAAATAGAAAATATGAATAAAAATAACAATGAGTTGTCATGTAAAACTATGAAAGTAGCAACAATTAAACTGTTTGAAAAGGTCTAATGGTATGTGTGGAATGAGGGTTTTCAAATAACTTAAATCAATATGTCACCTTGAAAGTAACTTGGAATTCAATACAAGTTGTTTTTTGTTTTGTTTTGTTTTGTTTTTTTAAGATTTTATTTATTTGACAGAGAGAAACACAGCCAGAGAGGGAACACAAGCAAGGGGAGAGAGAGAGGGAGAAGCAGGCTTCCCTCAGAGCAGGGAGCCCGATGTGGGACTCAATTCAGGGACTCCAGGATAATGACCTGAGCTGAAGGCAGACATTTAATGACTGAGCCACCCAGGCGCCCCTCAATACAAGTTTTATTTAAACCTTCAATATTTCTTCCAAGTTGGGAAATAGTTCCTGTACTAATCAGATGCCTATATAAGTTAAAAACTTTATTCAGCTAAATTTTGTGCCAATGCAACCAGTGTTATCTGAGGTCAAATGGATTTAAGATATATAGATTATTTTGATAAATAATGTGTAATATTTGTGTGTACCATCAGAAATGTGCTGGCCACTATTTAAATTTTATTACTCAGCATATATTCCTGAATTTGTAATGTGATGTCTTCTTGCTTTTAGCCCATCCCACAATCTAATTCTAATTGGTAAAATATATACATTTGATAGCTACCAATAGTCAGACCTACTCAAGGTAAGCTATTTAAATGGACTGTGCTATAAAAAATTAATTTGGTAAGATGCTTAAATTTAGTTAAATATTTAGTTAAATATTTGGTTTCCATTTTTTCTTTAACAAATATAGAAAAACAATTTTTAAAAAAAGCATGTTGTGTTCTATCCTCCTTTATGATCAAATTTTTTTTTGACTTTAAATTTATTTTATTTTTTCAGTGTTCCAAGATTCATTGTTTATGCCCACACCCCATGCTCCATGCAATACATGTCCTCAGGACCCACCACCAGGCTCTCCCATCCCCCCACCCCCTTCCCTCCAAGTCCCTCAGTTTGTTTCTGAGTCCAAAGTCTCTCATGTTTATTTCTCTCCCCAAATTACCCTACTTCCCATTTCCTTTCCTTCTCCTACTGTCCTCTATATTACCCCTTATGCATCGCAAGTAAGTGATTTTAAAGTAGTATGAAATATGCAGGCATAAAACTGCCTGTGGGGTATTAAAAATGTCATGAAGCGAAGGAGATATGCAAATAATTATTCAAGAACAAATAATGTAATATATCTCACCTCTTATAACTTTTTGTGTGCTAGGAATCTATTAAAGAATGTATAAAAATAGAAATGTCAATGTTAAAAGTATAAATTTCTCATGATTTTCCTAGTGAGGTGTTTGCTATTTTTATTGCTTTAGCTTTTTAAAAATCAAATACTCATAGTGGTAAAATCATATAGGAGCAATGTTGAGCAATAAATACTTTAATGAATAATGCTGCATAAATAATAATACCTGAAGTAATATTTTTTTCCTGTTCTATGTGATCTCAGTGGAGAATAAGAGAAAAAAACACTATTGTGTATTGTTAACACTAGTTGCTCTGTAGAAATTATATTTGGCTTCACTAGGAATAGATTATAAACTGTGAACAGCTTGTAATTTCTAAAATACAAGTTAAGAATGAACAAATCAGGGACACCTGGTTGGCTCAGTGAGTTAAGCATCTACCTTTTGCTAAGGTCATGCTCTTAGAGCCCTGGGACTGAGCCTCACGTCAGGCTCCCTGCTTTGCCAGGAGCCTGCTTCTCCCTCTCCCTCTGCTCCTCCTCTGATCATGCTCTCTCTCTCAAATAAATAAATAAAATTTTTAAAAAAGGAACAAATCAAAAATAAGTTTGATAATTATTCTCCTTTGAAGCACATGACTTTGTTTTATTGTGATAACCATGAACGTATTAGATTAGTAATTAGCATCATGGTACATCCAAGAATGTCAGTATGTCCACAGTATCCAAAATACAAATATGATTCATGGACTGAATGAAATGGTTTCACCTCCATCCTCATGGCCCCCATGCTGTCACCTCATCATAGTGACCCTGGGAAGCATGGTTTGTTGTCCTCACCTTTGTCTCTGCTCATTTCTGTGGGTGTCCCACAATGAGTCACATAAGAACTAGAGTCATCTAGCTAAACCAAGGCTAATTAAATCCTTTTTAAAGCCTTTATGTTCTCTCTGGGGATATTCTCACCAGTTCCAGAAAGGCTATGGTATTCTGGTCAAAAGATGCAAATAGACATTCCTCAAGTAGAAAACAGCACCTAATGCAGGCTGGGAAACAAATATTCACATAGCTTCTCAGAAGCCATTGTAAAGAAAAAAATATATATAGCCCCTCTTTTCCTACCCACAGGAATTTTTTAAAACTCTTTTTAAAACACACTGACACAATATCAGTCCATTCATTTGGCAACATTGTTCGTTAACCATATTACTAGACCAGAATGACTCAGGGAAGGAACAAGCAAAGAGCAAGACATTGTCCAGGTTCTTGCTCCACATAACCACATAAGCTTAGATGAAAATAACCTGCTGAAATCTGGTTGAAGAGTTAATTCCCAGTTCCAATACATACACTGACATGCATCATCATTTTTTGTTTTCTTTAAAATAAACTTTAAAAAAAATTTTAGGATAATTTTAGACTTATGGATTATGAAGATAGTATAGAGTCCCTACACCCTCAATCCCCAGTATCCCTAATATTAACATCATACATTTATGAAAGTTAACAAACTAATATTAACTAATGTCCACACTTTATTGGCATCTCCTTAGTTTTTACTTACTTGCTGTTCTTTTTTTGTTCCAGGAGTCCATGTAGAATAACATATTATCAGTAGTTGTCATTTCTCCTTAGGCTCAGATTTTCATTGTTTTTAATGACCTTGAAATTTGGGAGGGTATAGTTAAATATTTTTTAGAATGTCCTTCAATTGGAAAGAACTGTATAATGTTTTTCTCATGATTAATTGGAGTATGTATTTTTGAGAAGTCAATAAAGTACAATTCACATCACATTGTACTGTCAACATGACTCCTCATTGTTACCATCAACCTTGATCACCTGGCTGAGGTGCTGCCCCACATTACAAATAGGCTTATCCACTATAAACTTACTTCCTCTGCTTTTTATAAGTACTCTGTATTCTTTGGAAGGAAGTCACCATGAGCATATAACACATGAGGAGTGTGGAATTAGGCTATATATCTTTGAGGGGAGAAAATCTACATAAAATATTTGAAATTCTCCTGCAAGAAAGGTTTGTCTGTTCTCCCTCATTTATTTGTTAATTTGATTATTGATTTATATCAATATGGACTCATGTATATTAATTTATAGTTTCATTTCTAATCCAATAACCCAACTGTTTCAGCTTTGGTTGTTGGAAGTTCGTTCAATCAGCATCTTTCTCCCCTTGACCTACCTAACATTATATATATAATATAACTTTCCTACTCTCTGATACTACAAGATGCTCCAAGCTCATATTGTGTGTGTATGTGTGTGTGTGTGTGTGTGTGTGTGTGTGTGTGTGTGTGTTTGTTCCAGAGCTAGAACTTGCCATTTACCAAAGAGCTCTGGTTCCTTTTATTAGACAGTAGTATCCACTGTGAGGTGTGCTCACTTCTACTGGGTATTGTTGCTCTTTAGTTCTCTCACCTGATAAAACAAAATAAAAAAATATATGATAACTAGATGAATAAATGAGTCTTAAATGCATATTTGTAACTCTAAGAATTTCATCTGAAAAGGGCTATTGTGTGACTCCATTTACAGTTCTTTCTGGAAATATACATATATACAAATCTACAAATATTTCTAAAAAAATCCACATACAATTTAAACTAAAAAATGAGTTTAGTAAAGTCTTCAACTCGAATCAGTTACAACATGGATCATTCTAGCTTTCCTACCTTGCTTTATCTGTAAACTCTCATTTCAACAGTTAGAATCCCAGTATTTGTTTAACTGCTCAATTCCAGTACATGTGTAGTGGTTTCAAAATTGATAACCCATATCCACATGGAAGCAACTTTATTAACTAGAGTATTGTACTTAAGTACCATTCCTTTTTTCTTTAGACTTATAGCCTCTAGGCATATCCATTGTTACTTTAGTCAACACATTCCTCCCCATCCCCTTCAGTGAGTTTGTTTCATACATTTGTAGGACAGATTTTTTTTTTGTTCCATTCTACAAGTCTTGCCAGGATTCCCTAAACTCCTAAGTATTTTTTTAAAACTTGCAAGCATTAAAATTCTGTACTATACAATAAAGTTCTATGGATTTTCAGAAACACATATTGTCATGTATCTACCATATTGTGTCACACAATAGTGTCACCACCCTAAAGATTCACACATGATTCATTTATTTAGCCCCATTCCCCCTGTACACCCAGCAATCACTGACCTCCTTAAATCTCTATAATTTGGCATTCCTCCAGAAAGTGATATAAATGTAATCATGCAGTATGCAAACTTTTTAGATAAATTTTTTTTCTCCACTTTAAATTAGTAATCTGCATATGAGATTCATCTGTACTTTTGTGAGGCTTGATAGCTCATTGTTTCTTACTACCCCAAAACAGTCTTCTGTATAGAAATATCCTTGTTTATTGATTTATTTATTGAAGGATATATTGGTTGCTTTGAATTTGGAACAATTATGATTAAGCTGCTATAAACATTTGATTGCTAGTTGTCTGCTTGCTTTATTAATTATTAACAAAGGGTGTCAAAATCTCCATATATAATAGATTTTTCCATTTTTTCTTTCAGTTTCATAAGCTTTGCCTCATGTATTTTGATGTTTTCTCTTTTTTTAAGATTTTATTTATTTATTTGAAAGAGAGAAACACAAGCAGAGGGAGTAAGAAAGGGAGAAGCAGGCTTCCCCCTGAGAAGGGAGCCTGATGTGGGGTTCGATCCTGGGACTCCAGGACCGTGACCTGAGCTGAAGGCAGAGGCTTAATGACTGAGCCACCCAGGTGCCCGCTTGATGTTTTCTTTTAAAGGGCATACATATTTAGGATTCTTATATCTTCTCAGGGAATTAATCTCTATCATTATGTAATGGTCCTTTATCTCTGATAAACTTCTTCTTCTGAAGTCTGATTTTTCTAAAATTAATAAAAGTATTCCAGCTCTTTATCTGGTTACTGCTAACATGTTGTATCTTTCTTCATCCTTTTGCTTTTAACCTACATTTTTATATTTAAAGTGAATTTCTTGTTCTCTGGCAGTATGTATATTGGATGCATTTAGACCATTCACTCTTTAAGTGATTACTAGTATAGTCAGATTAGTATTTAACATGATATAACATCTCTTTTCAATGCATTTTTTTTGCTTCCCTTCTATCTTCACTTTTTATCTCTTCCAGTTATTTATTGATGTATATGATTCCATAATACCTGCTCTCTTTGTGTTTTGTGTTTCATTATAGTCTTTGAAACTTTTAATGGTAGCCCAAGAATTGCAATGTAGTTTTTGTTTGTTTGTTTGTTTTTTGGTTTTTTGCAATGTAGTTTTTAAGTAAACTAAGTACATCTTCAAATAAGAGTATGACATTTCAAGTGAGTTCCATGCTTTCATCCCTTTGGGACTACTCTCGTGCCTTTACTTATCCATATATTATAATCACTCAGTGAATAGTTATTATTACTTTATTTATTTTTTTAAAGATTTATTTACTTATTTGACGGAGAGAGAGAGATCACAAATAGGCAAAGAGGCAGGCAGAGAATGAGAGGGAAGTAGGCTCCTTGCTGAACAGAGAGCCCAATGTGGGACTTGATCCCAGACCCTGAGATCATGACTCAAGCGAAAGGCAGAGGCCTAACCCTCTGAGCCGCCTAGGTGCCCCTACTATTATTACTTTAAACAAACCTTTCTTTTAGATTGTTAAGAATAAGGGAAATGAAAAATTGTATTTTACTTTAATTTATTCCTACTCAAATGCTCTTTTCTTTTTCATTGTGTAGATTCAAATCTCTAACCTCTATTATTTTCCTTCTTGAAAAACCTTTTAAGATATTTCTTGTAAAGCAGATCTTTTGGTAATGAAATCTCATAATTTTTATTCATCTGAGGAAATCATTATTTTCCCTTTATGTTTTTTTAAAAAAATACTTTTATTTATTCATTCGAGAGAGAGGAAGTGAGCAAGAACAGGAGCAGGGGTGACAATTAAAGGGACAAGGAGAAGCAGACTCTCTGCTGAGCAGGAGGCCAACCCCACTGGGTCCCAGAACCCCAGTATCATGATGTGTTCCAAAGGCAGACACTTAATTGACTGAGCCACCCAGGCACCCCAGCTCTTTACTTTACTTTCGAAGGATAGTTTCTCCATTCATAGAATTCAAGATTGGTGGTTTTTTTTTTCTTCCACTACTTTAGATATGTCACTCCATTCATATTGTTTATATGCTGTAATTCTCATCATTGTTCCTCTATAGATCAGGAGAGGAATTCCCACAACCCCAACTTTTTTCAAGATTTTCTTACTTTGATTTTCTGCAGTTTGAATATGATATGTTTAGGTGGGGCATCATTTTTGCTTTATTTTTTATCTTGTTTGTATCTTTCCTGCATCTGTTCTTTGGTGTCCACCAATAATTAAAAGTCCTTAGCCATTATCACTTAAAATATTTCTTCTGGTTTGTTCCTTTTCTTATCTGTTCCTAGTAGTCCAGTTCTATCCATTACATTTTTTAAATATTTTATTTATTTGCTTGACAGAGAGATCACAAGTAGGCAGAGAGGCAGGAAGAGAGAGAGAGAGAGAGAGAGGAGGAAGCAGGCTCCCCACTGAGCAGAGAGCCCAATGCAGACCTCAATCTCAGGACCCTGAGATCATGGCATGAGCTGAAGGCAGAGGCTTTAACCCACTGAGCCACCCAGGTGTCCTATCCATTACATTTTTTGAAACTTTTTTTCAGAATTCTTAGATTTTCTGTCATGTTTGTATTTAAATTATTTTTTCCCTTTTCACTTGAATTTGGGAAGTGTCTATTGACTTATCTTCAAGCTCACTAATTCTTTCCCTGGCCATGTCCAGTCTACCAGGAAGCTCACTGAGGGAGCTCTTTATTTATATTATAGTGGTTTTGATTTCTATTATTACCTTTTGATACTTTAGAATTTTCATCTTTCTGCTTATGTTACCCATTTGACATGTTTTTTGTCTTTTAAAAATGTTTTACATGTTTTCCCATGTTTCTCACATCTTTATCCCCTGCCTACCTTCATTGTTCTTTTTTTTTTTAGATTTTTTTTTTTTATTGTTACTAAATTTTTTTTTCCAGTGTTTCAAGATTCATTCCCCATTCCCCACACCCAGTGCTCCCCGCTTTAGGTGTCCCCAGTACCCACCACCAGGCTCTCCCATCCCTCCACCCCCCTCCCTCCAAGTCCCTCAGTTTGTTTCTGTGTTCAAAATCTCTGTTGTTTCGT
>PITA01035412.1:0-10525 GCA_004023965.1 Spilogale gracilis
GATCTTGCTCTGTCAAATAAATAAATAAAATATTAAGAAAAAAAAAAAAAGATATGGGGCCCAGCTCTGCATTCCTGCTGGGCAGTCTTCATTACAAGCTGAGTAGAGGCTGCTGCCTTTAGCTGAGGCCATTGCTCTCCACTCTATCACACCATTCCCTATCATATTATGGCCATTCTACCTCCCTTACTTATGCTACTTGTCTAGCTTCTATGGGTGCTTGAGTTTGCCACCTCTGACCCAGCAAACGAAATAAAATTATACTCAGGACACAGCAATGCATTCTGGACTGATTAAGACTAAGCTTCTGCCTTTCCTCAGTGCGCACCCTGACATATTCAGAAACTCAGAATTATTTCAGACGGCCTTAGCAATTGAGCAGAGACTAAAGCAACTGGCATATTTCAGCTACCAACTTGGTTCATATGCAGTTGCTATAAACGAGGCCAGCATTGCTCCCAGGATACAGGAGAGAGTACCCATGCTTGGGTGCTGAGCAGTAAACCCAAGATACAAAAAGATGTTTGTGAAATGCAGATTTATGTCCTTTGTTTGGCTTCAGTTTCCCTCACTGCTATCGAGAGTGCCCAGTGGATCGGCTGATCCCAGGGAGCAAGTGTACATCCTTCTAAGCGGGCCACAAAAAGCCACACACACGCCCATTCCTCTTTCCAAACCCGTCTAGACCGGACCTCAGGCCCGTGAGCTCAGCTTCAGCCCACAGAGAAACCCAGCTTCAGTTTGTTCAATTCTAATTCTCAACAGATAGGCCAAGCTCCAAGCTTCTTCCACGGTAAATGAGAAGAGTCCATGAGAAGAAGAGTAAATGAGAAGAAACAAGAGAGTAGAGCCTTTTAAACTTAGGAGAGAAAACTAAAAGGAAAGAAAAAAAAATAATTTGTAATGAGGACATCTGGGCCTGTCTGGTTTTCTCGGGGAGGTTAGGTCACTAGCCTTGAAAATTCCTCTGTATGCATCTAAAAATAATGCTTAATGCTGCAAAGACCAAAAAGCAATGTAAGTAAATAAATTAATAACAAAAATCTAAAAAACTGTGTTCTGTGTTTTGGAAGATGTTACTGAATACAAAGGAGAGCTCACTGGGAATTCGCCCACTGCACACGCATAGCCAACGATAACGCTGTTGGGATCTTTTGTTGGTTGAAATTATATAAATACAATGGAATATAGCTATCTAGAAAGACTATGACTTGAACTGGGGAGAGCAATGAGCATAAACCTGTGAAACATTCAGAGTATCCCATGTCCTTTAGCAGAAGAGACACCCCAGCTTCCACAGCTGATTTCTTGCCTTTTTTTTTTTTTTTTTTTTTTTTTTTTTTTTTTTTTTTTTAGATTTTTCTATTTATTTGAGAGACAGAAGAGGCACAGGGAGAGGGAGAAGCAGACTCCCCACTGAGAAGGGATCCTGATGCAGGACGTGATCCCAGGATGCCTGGATCATGACCTGAGCTTAAGGCAGACGTTTAATCCACTGAGCCATCCGGGTGCCCCCCCTGCAACTGATTTCTGGAGAAGGTTGTGCTTACACGGGATTCACCCAAGTGGCTTGTTGACCCTGAGCTGCAGAATGACACAAGCAAGGACAGATGATTATAACCGGTAGAATATCTGGCAAATTGTAGATAAAACTGCTCTACCTGAGAAGATGCTTAAAAGGATAGCATTTCGTCTCAGTCTTAATAGTTTGGGGAAAGAAAACACAGTGTCTACAAGATGTAGGAAATTCATGCGTTAAGCATTTTCAAAATCTGCATTCCAGCCACTGTCAGAATGAGAGTCTCTCAAGTCACATTCAGAAATACTTCATGTAAAGGGCATGTCTATATTAGATTCTCCTTAAATATAAATTTTAAAGAAAGTGCAGCTTTAAAATGAGTTCCATCCACGAGGAAACAAGATTTTTGACAAATCTATTATAAATGTTGTATCACATTGTTAAAAGAGAGACTCATCCTTGAAAATTAAAAACAAACAAATCAAAATGCCGTTGTATCTTTCAAGAAGGCTGTTTTTAGTTCAAAAATCCAAAAATGAGTGATTGGCTATACCAATATCACAGATGGCGATGGAAACAAAATTAGAATTAGAATCCTCAAAAATATACAGAAGCTCTCAAAATGCATACGAACTCTTATGCACATACATGAACACATGTGCAGGAAATAAGTGGAGCACAGCAGGGGGGCACTGACGCCCCACCCACACCCCCAGGAAGTGGCTGTTTAGGTGACTTCCTGGAGAGGCTTCCAAGAAGCCCAACACCCCACCCAGACTATGCAGCCTCATTTTAAGGTGCTGTTAAACAGAAACCTGCCAGGGAGAATAGTAAATTCCCTCTAAAGATATCTGGAATAGTATATCAAGCTATATCACCATATAAGCAATAAAACAACACACCCATCGAGTAGGTTCTAAAAGATTTATTTTTCTTCTACTGTTGAGCAGAAAGGCGCCTGTAATAAATGACTAACATTAGTCACAAATCTGCAGGTCAGCAAACAACTACCACCAAAAAAAAAAAAAAAAAAGTTGAAATGACCACGCACGAGTACAAAAAGACAACTTTTTAATTAGTTTTAAGAATGTAAATTCAGTTGGCATGATGCAGAATTATTTATGAAATGTTGACCAAAGAGGAAATCTGCATCAGAACATTGAGTAAAGAGGAGACAAAGCAAACCGATGGAATTTTTAAGTACATTCTCTGGGTATTACACGTCTCTGCAGAATCTCCCTAACTCCTTCACCCTCCATCTCTAATCACTGGCGTGAGGCTTCTGAAGAAACATGTGGACAGAAAGTTATTTGGGACAGTCACTTTAGAGAGCAAAGCATAACTCTACCATGATGCTGGGAGCCTTGGAAATCCTATTGAAGGTCTCAATCCACATAGACCATCAGTGACAATACTTTGACTCCTAAAAATCAGAGCAGGTAGTGTGGGTGTTTTTGTAAATAGAAAAAGACATGGGAAGGGAAGACAAATCATTTACTACATCTAGGAACAAGTTATGAAAGAAAGTAGTTTGCGAACTAATTGATTCAAATATAGTATAATCATGATCTCCAAAGAAGGCAATCGCCTAGGGTATAAGAAGCAGAGATTAGAATATCTCTAAATAATTAAAATTTTAGAATTCATCCTTCAAAGTGATTATGTGCATTTTAAAATGTACATGATATGTTTAAAAGTAATACATGTAGATAATTTCAAAACAATAACCACATACTGGGGCGAATGCTCAATTTATTTTTTTTTATTTATTTTTTTAACTGTTAACAGGTTATAGTCAATACCTGGGTAGCCTTTGTGAAGGTAAGCACTCAAGGAACCCAGTGGTTCCATGAGGCCGATCACTCCACACTTCAGTTTATTATTACTGTCATTGCCGTCACTACTATTTTCATGGCAGCTTTATACGTTAATTGTGGAAAGTAAACACACTGAAGAAGAATACTAAAGAAAGGAAAGTCATCTATAACTCTATCTCTAAAATATTTTGATGCCTGTTGACAGCCCCTTATCTAACAATATAAGCAATAGTTTATATGTATACATAAGTATCTGTGTACATATAAACATATAATTTTTCAAAATTGGCATTATACTATAGTGGCTATTCGCATAACTCATTTTTTCAATTAACAATGACTTATGAGTATGCTATTTTGGAACAGAACTTCAATTGTCTATGCACTAGAAACCTGCATATAAATTATGTACTAAAATTTAATCAATTCCCTTTAGTTGAATACTTAGATTCTTTTCAGTGTCTTCTTATTTTAATATCTGATGATCAGACATGAAGACCATTGGATGCCAAGAAGAATGGACTTAATTTTATCCTGTGGACAGTCACCCTCCAGGGAGGAACCCTGGGCAGGTGTTTCAGTTTTCAAGATGTGCAGGGATTGCTATGGCGTTTAGTGGGGACCAGAGATGTCACCTGCCCTGAAATGTGTAGAGCAGTACTGAGTGATTAAGCCTTGTCCTGTGACCTGCCCAACTTTCAAATGTCCTACTGGAAATGTAGGAGGCGAGAAGCCTGCTTTGCCATTATTCAAGCCCATACTCTAATCCCGTTTTACATACACACGCGAAATATTCTGTACCCATTTTTAACAAACACGAAGTTCTCTGCTATCGTGTAAATCAAAGAGAAAAACTGTTTTCTTCAAAGCCTTACCAAGAGTTGTGCGCCACTTTTGAAAATGATAAATCGCTAACAGCACTCCGCGCCTGTTACTTGTAACAGCAACATCACCAACTTACAAAATGCAGCACTGTAGGTGGCTTTGGCTCCCTGTGATTCTGAGGGCATGTGTGAAAATCTTACCACTCGCTTCCTCACGTCTTCCAGTGCTGTCCTGCCCACGAGTATTGTAGAGAAATACATATCTGTATCACAAAGATCATTCTCCTTCATGTTTTATGCAAGACTTGTACTGCCTTTTACAAAATTAGATGGAGGTAGGTCACATTTCTTATTGGTCTCATGTGAAGAGAGTAGAGGATTGTATTAACAGTGGTCATTGCGTGTATGGGGTTGAAAACTGCTGCTGAAAAGAGTGAGATGCCAACAGAGGCTTCCAAAGGAAGAGCAATGTGAGGCCGCAGAGCTGGAGGTATGGGAATGCAGAGAAAACAAATGCGGCAGTGGGGTTGACACCAGGCAAAGAAACCAGGAAGGAAGCAAACGCAGTCTGGGCAAGGAAGGAACGCAGACCTAGAATATCGCGAGGCCCGCGAGCATCAGAAGGAACATTTATGGCAGCCATCTTAAACAGAGAGGTCACTGGAAGTCAGTGATTGAATGTAGTGTCTCGGGGTGACTACAGAGGGGCTGTATTAGCAAAAGTGATCTCGCACACGTGCACATACATTCGCCAGCACACACACAGACACACACTCACGTGCTCTGAAACTCTGAGTTTCTTACCAAGCAATCCCCATCCCTTCCGGCTGCCAAAGGGAAGACTTATCACGTCATTGATCCTGCCATCTGACAGCCCAACCTGACGCTAGCCCGAACTAGAGGGGCAAAGCCTTGTTCGGTTTATTTATTTGCGATTCTCCATCCAAGATAAACCTCAAAATCAATTTTAAGGGTGCTTCAAGAGCATTCTGGGTTATAAATCATATACTTACATTCCCATACCAAAGTAAGCAGAAAACCACAAGGATCAGGTACATATATATCTGTCTCCACACATCTTCCTTCCTTGTCCGATGCATGTACACACACACACACACACACACAAAGACAATAAAAGGAAACTAAGAATCTGTGAGCTGATGAATCTGTGTCAACAGCATACATGCTTACTAAGCAGAAGCGACCCCAACAATTAAAATAGTATGATATTAGACAGGGCAAGGAAACCATGGTTCCAAATGACAGCAAAACATTCTAAAATGAAGGCACAGAGAATCGTGGATATTCACCATAAGAGAATCAGTGCTGGAAAATACTGGGGATACAAGAGAATGTCCCAATTCATACTCAATTTCCAGTTAAGAGTAAGATTATTATCTGCTTAATTATCTGATTAACATTGCATATCTGTCTTTAAGTTCAAACATTTTTGAGAATGGATAATATAACTATTTCTTTAAATAAAGGAAGACTGAGTCAAGAAGATGCCCAAATATACTGGGACTATTTCGTTTTCCTGATCCATTTCCGTGTGTTTTAGTGAGTCAGTAAAACATGAATAACACATTCTTGGTTGCTTTTCTTAACAATGAAAAAGTGAGAAGAATTACAACCAGATCTTTCTCAACCCTGAGCAATCATTTCCCCGCATCACACACACACACACAAAGTCAGTTGTATTCCATCAGAGTACACAATGTCCCTAGAAGCCTCACTATTAAATTTTCACATTGTCATTTTTTTCTTTTTTCTTTTATGAGTTACTTACCATCTGAAATGCATTCTTTAACACTGTTCTATTTGCTTTGTGTGACAAAAATGCAAGACAAAGCCCAAGAACTCTGTTTACTGCCTGAGATGGGTAATGAAGGGTTTTTCTAGGCAAGGGAACAGATACCAGGATCCCTCTCTCCCCTCTTCTGTTGCCAGATCTCAGGCTTGACAAGGGGTAGAATATGTGTATATTGAGTACATATTATGCTACAGTGTAGAAGGTTTAATGAGCAATGAAAACACAGAAAATGACTTGAAGCTAAGAGGAGATGCTGCAGGTGAGGTTAGAGCTGGTTGTAGCTTAAAGGTCATGGTCTTCCCTTTTCCTCTTAATCAGTCACAAATTCCAAGCTCCTTGTCATGAAAGACAAGGACCCGGTGACTGCCCCTTTGACTGCTGTGATCTTTGACTCATCTCCTCTTCTCTTATGTCTCTAGGTCATCATGCTGTGATTCTTCCTGGAATCTATTTCTCTACAACTGTCCCCTAACTGGCTTTTCCTGATTAAAACTTAGCTCTAATGTGTCACACATGGAGGTAGGTAACCTTTCTCTCGGCAATCAGTGCAAACAGGGTTCATCTCCAACTGGGCCCTTAGTAGTTACCTTGTGATTCCCCTTATTCATGTATCTCCCTACTTAGGAGCTTCTCAACGGCAGGGGCCAAGTCTTGTTGATGCCCGTATCTCCAGTGCACACAGAGCATGGTGAGCACTCAGTAAAGGTTTGTTGCTTGCCCGACTGGAAAGTGGAAGTGCTGCAAATTGCCTATAGAAGCTACTATGGTATCACCGATTTTCCCACAGAGAGTAGGGAGAGGTTTGTAACCAGAGCCATGAGGTAGCTGAGCTTGAGAGGGAAGACACAAGGGCTGGATCATGACCCAACTTTGATGGTTCTAACCGGTTGTGAATTCCCACTCTCCATGTCATGGCCGCAGAATCCTCAGGGCAGACTCCCGCTGGTTCATTTCTGTACCCATGATGTCCACACAGCAGGGGCGTGGGAGCAAGTAGGGTTGGCTCATGAGACTTCATAGTTCTTAGAAATCTGGTTTAGAGGCAGGGATTTTACTGGTAGGACCATGCCAGAAGAGGTGCCCGGATGACACAAGGAGTCCCTAGAGCCTACAGCTTCTCCTTACTTGGGACCCTTGGCCCTCACCAGCTGTGTGTGGTAAAGACTTTCAAGCCCATTTGGTTCTATGAGCAGTTGAAACCCAACACTGGCATCTCTTTTCTTTCTTTCTTTCTTTCTTTCTTTCTTTCTTTCTTTCTTTCTTTCTTTCTTTCCTTCCTTCCTTCTTTCCTTCCTTCCTTCCTTCCTTCCTTCCTTCTTTCTTTCTTTCTTTCTTTCTTTCTTTCTTTCTTTCTTTCTTCTTTTCTCCTTTCTTTTTTTCTTTCTTTCTTTCTTCTTTTCTCCTTTCTTTTTTTCTTTCTTTCTTCTTTTCTTTTCTTTTCTTTTCTTTTCTTTCTTTCTTTCTTTCTTTCTTTCTTTCTTTCTTTCTTTCTTCCCCCCCCCCCTTTCTTTCTCACATAAGCCTCTTAGGCAGAAGATGCTTCTGTCCATGCAAGGAACAGAAGGGTTCACATTCACAAAGGGTATGGGATTTAGACTTTTAACATTATCTCCAAGTGAGGTGATGCAAGCAGTCACAGACATGCACTGGCAGACTTGAAAAAGAGAGGCCATGCATGATGAATTTTAACCCTCATGTCCTGCTATCATATAATATTTTCTGAAGTACACTTGGAATGAGAACTTCTAGTGCATTCTATAACTATCTCATGAACAGCACCATTACTTGGAATTCATGTGTCGATCAAGTAAGTTACATTGTTTAAACATAAATAGTGTTGACAACTGTTTGGCATGTCATTATCTTTCAGTACACTAGGAGCCTCTTCTCTCGGTCTTCAAGAGGTTTTACAAGCACAGAATTATTCATAGGATCAATAGACAATGGGAACTGAATCATTTCATCAAAAGGAAAAATGCAATTTACGTATTACTTACCAAATTAAGTTTTTCCCAGAATTCAGGTCCTTCTTCCATGTCTCTAAGGCTGGGTGGAATGTACCAAAAGCAAATATTGGCATATTCAGGCTGAGGATTAAAAAAATGTGAGAGTTGTTTTGTTAGCCTAAGATTAATCTTAGAACATAATTAAGCTCTTAGCTACTTTCCTTAAGAGTTGTCATGCATGTATTATGTTGATAACAAATCAGAATCTGATAGCGTTAGCCATTCATTCTGCTTTGCTTCTGATAAGAGCCTATTGGGAAATTTTCTTCTCAGTTGGGTGCACCTAGAAGGAGCTCTTTCCTCCAGGTAACGGATGGACACAAGATTGGGAATAAGCATAATAAAGTTTGAAGCTTCCTCAATTAAGCTCTGACCATTAGTTAGCACCTGATACACATATGCCCAGAGATGCCCTGGTTCCTCTCTTCCACCCTGATCCTTAACTTATTTCATCACATCCTTCCAATAATTCCTTGTTGACTTAAGGTAGCCAAAGTTGCCTTCTATTTCCTGCTGTACCTGACAAATGGAAAATCCCGTTATCTATGTGTTGATAACACCATACTTGGACTTCACTTATCCAGTCCTGCTACGATCCTATACAATAATGTTTTGAGAAGAAGAATGTCACTTTGACTCTTGGCTCTCAAGTCTCAGTGTCCATCTCAAATATCAGTAAGGATGTGAATCAGCTAGGGGGCTTGTGCACCAAATTCTCAGACCCTGTGCTCAGAATGCCCAGAGTCTGATGTATCCCATCATAGAAAAGACTGGAGAACTGGCATTTTACGAAGCATCTCAGGTAATTCTGAAATAAGTAATGCATGTGTACATTTGAAAAACTTTGATCTTAAGTGGCCATAGCCCACTCACCATCTCCAGTAATCTGTTTTGGTTAAACATGGGATAAATCTTCCAGAACAGAGTTTAGTCTAGCTATTGTCACATAGACAAAATTTTCTCCACTACACATTCATCCTCACTGGACAAAAACATAGACATGCCATCAGTCATCACAGGACTTATATTCAGTGACCAGGTGACTTGGGAAATTATGGTGGGAGCTTACAAATTAGATACACAGGAGAGATTAGTTATTTTGAAAAGAGTGTAGGTCATGCCTACCTGCTCAACAGCTTCCTCATTTGATTCTTAGCAGTGACAGTATTTGAATTAACTTCCATTTTTTCCACACAAATGCAGTTTGGAGGTAATAACCAGTGTTATAATAGTTCTCAGTAGCCATTGGAATTATACTCCAGTATCACTATAAAGTTTCCAAGTATTTCAGAAAGATGAAATAGCTATCATCTTATATCTTAAAATCAAGACCAGTACTACATAGAGTTCTGATTCTTGTGGATTTTAAACCACATGTGAATGCCCAGAAACATTACCAGCTCAATAAGATAAGCCCTCTAACCTTTGAAATTTGGAATATGCTTATTGGATTTAACCAAAAAAAAAAAAAAGAAAGAAAAAAGAAAAGGAGCCAAAAATCTTTAAAATATAGAGTAGTTCAAAATTGAGTACTGTTTAATTCAACTCAATTTCTGCAAGCATTTATCATAAGACTACAATAGTCTGTATAAATCCACACAATTTATACTTGGATTTCTGATATGATTGATTTGGTTTCTCTAGGAAAGAAATGTACTGGTCTTCAAGATTCTTTACTCATTTAATGTGAATAAATCTTTTCAATAAAGGAACTATGATTAGAAAGTGGAAGAAAAATACAATTATAACCTATTATTAGGTTTTAGGAATTCATGTCTTTATATCAATAACGATTTTCTTTCATATCCCATTTATGATAGTTATTAATTTGCTGTAGCTCAGTTCAAATCCACACTTTGTATGCTATCAAAATGGAAGTAGGCTCTATAAATATTTTTCCTTGCCATCTGGTTCGATCTTAGACTTCATCAGCAGAGGGTGCTGGAGGGACACTGAGAAGGAAGAGGTAGCTCTTCCTGGTTCCAGTGTGCTAACTTCATGTATCTTCTCCAGTGTGTGCGAGTTTTTCAGCAGCACAGGTGCCCAACCACAAGTGGACTCCTGATAGCTTCCCCCCCAGGACCAGCCCTTCAGATGGCTTCACAACAGACTGATGGGTGCCCTAAGTGGCTTCTTCTGGCATACTTCCCTTAAATGGTGCCAGCAAGGCACCTTGCTTTGGATGGGTTCTCTGGTACCCCTGTGAGTTGCTTGAGTGAGGTTCAAGGTTCATCTCTGAAAATGGCTTCCTCTAGCTCTGGAAGAGGATTCCTGGCAAATCCTGTGAAGCAAACTTCTCTGTGAATTCTCTGCCCTCCAGAGACACACAGTGCCCTCTCCAACTATGACGGATCTCAGTCCTGGGAGGGAGTGACCTCTTGCCTGGTTGTTGTATCCCAGTTCTAGGAGTGGTGGCTGTTTTCTATGTCTGATATTTCTGTATTTTTTAGGGTTCTTGTTTTCCCTAATGAGGCAATCTCCTGCTAATTATTCTTCTTCTTCTTCTTCTTCTTCTTCTTCTTCTTCTTCTTCTTCTTCTTCTTCTT
>PITA01035413.1:0-10537 GCA_004023965.1 Spilogale gracilis
CCTAAAGAAGCTTCTCTCCAGAGACCTCTCAAGGCAGGCAGCTGCTTTATAAAATAACTGAAGTCCCATGAAATGTGGAGCAAAGGTAATGTTTGGGGTGGGATTCATTGAGAGAAATGGTGACCTGCAGTCCCTGGGGGGACAAGGATATAGAAACAGTCTTCACAAACATGGTCATGTGGAGCAGGATTGACTGATACAACTGTCCAAAGCATCACAGTGAACGACATGAGCAGAGGTGGTAGAGTGGAAATAGAGGGGACCCCACCTGGATGGAGCAGGTGACCCCATTTGGCAGTGGTTCGTTCACATACAAGATTGTTCTAGGTGGCACATGAACCTATGTGTTGTTGTTGTTGTTTAATAATTGGGAATTTATTTTAATGCCACCAGTGTGTCAACTCCAACCATGCTCTGCCCCATGTGTGAGTTGTAGGGATGATGGACGTGCAGATACCTGGGTGTATTCATGTCTGAAGAGTAGGGTATATGGCCTTTCATAAAAAATGGGAATGAGAATAGGAACAGAGGGGGCTTGCATGCAGGGCTGAGGATTTCAGAGTTTCTCATCTCATCAGAGACCTTTTCTGGCCTGTATTCTGGAGAACATGCAGGGGACCTCTGGGCTCACACATTAGTTGCACATGAGTGAGTTTTAATTAAAGCCCAAGGCTTTAAAAACTCCATATTTCCCACAGGTAACCTTTTAAACCACAGTTCCTTAATTCAGAGAATTCAAAGTTCCTTAAGAAAACAAGGTAGCATTTTGTCTAGGAGGAATCTTGCTTCCAGAATCCTTTCTCTTGATGTATTTTTTAATGTCTTATGGATGTGCTCCCTCCTTGTTCAGAGAAAACCCTATCTTGGTGTCTTAGAGGCTGGTAAATATAGAGGCCAGGACACCTGTGGTACCAGGATGGAAGGGCTCTACCCAGCCCATCAAGATTCTCCAGCAGATTCAACTCTGGCATTAGGGGCAGCTAGATCTCCTGCCCATCCATTCAGTAAAGTGAGTCTTCCAGAAGACACCTCTTGGTAGCCTGGCTTCCTTCAAGCTTCCTAGATGACTATGGCACCTCTCTGGGATGTGCTTTGTCTGGTAGTGGGATACAGGGATGTCTCCAAAGGATGATGTTGTCCCTGTTAAATCTACTGTTAACCTGGGGCTTTCTCTTTTCTCCACTCTTTGGTTATATTTGGTCATTCCATTATCAGGGGCAGTGGGCACTATTTTTGTCCTCATTCTGTAGATAGGGGAATGGAGGGTTTTCCTATGTTCTCAGCATCTATAAGTGGCTTCAGACCCAGGCAGTTGGGCTCTGGATGCTGTACTCTGACCTGCTGTGCGGTCCTGCCTCTCATGGTTCCCTGGAGCCAGGAAAACAATATCCAGATGAGAACAATCAATGCATCAGTTCAACTTTGAGGCACAGAGACGGCTGTATCACTGCTGCTGGACTCCTCAAAGGTCCACAGTCTAGACTGCCCATATCACACCCAGCAGAGATTACTCCTGCCCCATCCAGGTGCCATCTCATGCTCCTAGTACATAATGCTACACATCGGTATTATGATCCATTTGGTCACTAGCCTGTAACACTGGCAGAGGCAGGGAGTGAAAGTATTCTAGGAGAACAGAATTGTGGATATTATTAGGTCTACTATGTGGAATTTGGCTTCTTGTCTTCCCACCTGAGCTCCATGGTTAGTTTATAGAGTTTCCATTTTTAGTCTTAAATTAGCCTGAATGGTTTTAGCTTTGGAACCAAGCCTTCTTGCCTGAGCAGCATAGCAAACATCCCTACCACATCCATTACTATTAACCCCCTAACTCATGGAGAAAATTCTGAGTGCATTAAGAGGCAAATTTACCAAGAGCCATTTCCATTCAATTCAGTAGGAATGTCTTCAGTGCCCAATACTGAAGATCCATGAGCAGAATTGGCATCTGCTTCCATAATGCTTTCTAATTGAAAATCCCAAAGCAAAGCCCAAGATCTCAGAGAAAAGAAAGAACACAAGACCAGATACCATTTATGCTGACTGGTGACTGAGACAGGGCAATTTCCACCAGTGAAGGAAGGAGGGTAAAATTTACAGATGCCTTTGCGCATGTCCAGGTTTATGTGCTCAGAACTTGCACCTACACTTGGCCTTAGATCCTCACAGCCAACTTCTGATCAGTACTAGTATCTGGGGCCAGAAAGCATAGAAAGTAAACTGAGGCACTGGCTCTACAGGATCTTGAGTTTGTGGCTGTGAGGAGACAAGATTGAGAGCAGGTGGAGTGCAAAGGACAGGTGAGGATCTAACTAGGCTCTGGACACAGGTGAGGATCTAACCAGGCCAGGTCACCCTTACTAGGTCTGACTTCAAAGTGAACAACCAGTCAAAGCAGAAATCATGGGCCAAGCCTTATTCTTCTCTGTATCTTTATAATGGCTGGACCGTTACCACTTACTGAAAAAAATGTTTTATATTATTCAAAGAATGAATTATTAGTATTATTTGAGGGCTCTTATGGAATGGAAACATGATGGATACTCAGAAGGATAATAAATTTAAACTCATGATTTCTGTCCTCAAGTCTTTCCCCATGACTTTAATTTTCATTTATCACTCCACATGCTCCTCAGAGTATGTCTGCAGCTAAGAACTGAATGTCTCATCATAATATGGGGCAAATGCATAAGACACAGAATTCCAGGAGACAGGAGGCCAGGCTAGCTTTGGAGCCCCTGAGGGACTCATTCCAATTCCATCAGAAGACCTAGCAGGCTCACAGGGTGACCACGAGTGGGACCCTGACATGCAGCACCCAAAACTTAGAATTTGTCTGTGCCCCAGAGTTGATCCAACACCAAGAGACTATCTCACATGTTACCTAAATACACCAAGGCTGGTGTGAAAACCAGAAGACCAGCAAGACATAAAGGCAAGAATATAACTAGACCATTGCATATTCAAGAGCAGGGTTAGGAGAAAAAGTTAAATAACTCACACTTTTAATATTTTTATTCATTTTGAAGTTCTGTTATGTCCATCTTCACTCCAAGAGCAGACCATCCACAAACCCTGGACAGGACATAGAGGGGCACACCCTCTCCCCTGGTTGTTTCTTGAGTAGGTAAGGCTATGTCTTTAGGCTGGCTATTTCTTTTCATGAAAAAGGCCTTCAGCCAGATTAGTGCTTCTAGCTTGGGAAGCACATTATTAATAAAGTACCTCTTATACCGCTAGGCTCTCAACACTACATATTGCTTTCAGTAGTGTAGGGTCCAGAGTATAGGGGTACCTTTCTGTCTCTCATTGGAAAAGCTTGGATTTTGTAGATTTAACCCATAGCCTAGGCCACCACATTCAGTGCTTTAACTCCCTACTTTTCACTTTCCTGATGTATAATACAGAAAAATAGCATAAAGTTGAGAAGTGTAGAATAAATGGCATGGCCTATGAGAATGTCTGCTACCGTGCTGGGGTCCAAAATGGGGCCATTCTTGTGGTCATTTTAACCACAAGGATGGTTTTTGGTGTCCCCCATGGACTTCCCCTTTTTCTACTTCCTTCTCAGAAGTTAGAAATCAAAGAATGTCTGGAAAAACAGGACTGTGCTCAGAATGGGATGAAAAATTGCTGGGTGGGCACTAAGCACCAACATTCACAGAGGAGCCCAGGACAGAAGCCCGCCTTCCTGCCTCTGTTCACCACAAAGGCTGGCTCATGGACCCCAGGCCTCCACAGGCAAGAGGACTACTGAGTAAGTGGTCCTGAACATGGCAAGGGTGGTCCAGCCAGTCTCCCACGGCAAAAATTACCACACCTTGGTGGCATCTTCAGGTAGTTTGGGGGAGCAGATCTTAACAAGTGAGCTGCTGCTTCCATTCTGACTGGCTTTAGAGCTAGCACCTACCTTAACGCTCTTAATGACTGAGGATAAATGCTCTCGTAGAGCATGGAGAATCTCATGGGGATTATCTCAGACTTTAAGAGCTACAACTCTAGGTTTTGGGTTAGAGGGTCAGACTCCAGTGGCTCTGGATGGGAAGGAAGGAGGAATCCAGTCTGCCTCAAGTACAGAGCACAGTGCCTGCCTCAAGTTCCAAATACGCTGTCACTGTTAGCTATATGTCACTGTGACTGTGGACTCGGGGTCATTCACGGTGTGATATGGGGCCTGGCACAGAGTAGGACCAGAGCAAACGTTTACTGTGAGTGAGTGAGTGAGTGAGTGAGTGAGTGAGTGGACATATTTGAATCCCATGCAGCCCTCACTCAGTTGCCTGTGTCTGTGAGCTTCAGAGCCTTGACAGAGAAGATGATTTTGACCCATTTTTCACTGTTTCCCATATTGGCCCATGACAATATCAGGCTGCCCACATCACTTAAAGGAAGATCTCTATTCAGGAGACCAGCTATAAATCGGGATCCATCACTAGTCCAGGGTGGGAGCAAAACATGGCACTGAATACAGTATCAGAAACCAGGAAGCAGACCTGGCCAGGTGCTGGGTATTAGGCACTGGGCACCAGGCACCTGGCATGGCTGGAGGTCCTGACCACTGCAGACTACCCACCATTCCCAGGCTCAGCCCAGAGGCTCCCTGGCAGTTCATGGGCAAGGTCTAAGCAGGAACCTTCTGCTGCTGAAATAGACATCCACAGTGAGTCAGGAACAAGGCTGAGGGAGCTGAGTAGGGATGGCATCCATTCCAGGGTAGACACAGCAACCTATTTAAAGATTTTATTTATTTGACAGAGAGAAACACAGCCAGAGAGGGAACACAAGCAGGGGGAGTGAGAGAGGGAGAAGTAGGCTTCCTACCGAACAGGAAGCCCGATGTGGGGCTCGATCCCTGGTCTCCGGGATCATGACCTGAGCTGAAGGCAGTCGCTTAACCAACTGAGCCACCCAGGCACCCCAAAAAATCCCTTATTTTAAGAAGCTCTGAAACCTGAAGTTTCATAAGTTTGATGTCTAAACTCACTGGGTAAAAATATCTGACTAAAGTGGTAGAAAGGTATTTGTAATATTTATCTATCTCACTCAATATGAATGTTTCTATATTTAGCTACATAAATATTAGCATGTTTGATTGTGAGGCATTGCCCTTCATCCTACATGGAACAGCACGTAATATAAATGGGTGTGTTGCCATGTCACCTTCCTAAATACCACCAAAGCCTGAGTTCTGCAACTCAGTTTGCCTCAAAGATTTTAAATAAGGAAATATACACCTGCAATAACCAGGCTGGCACGTGACGCTCATACCAGGCCTTACATCTATTCTCTTTTAGTCCTCGCCGTAATCTCAAGAGGTAGATGCTATCATTTTTGTTTCTGCTACAGAGATGGGAAAGCTAAGGCCCAAAGAAATAAAGTAACTTGCTCAAAGTGGACACACTCAGTAAGTGGCAGAGTTACTGCCAAACTCTGCCAGTAGAAGCAAACCCAGGCAATCTGGCTCAAATATCTGCTTTGTTAACCACTGTCCTATGTTGAATTGGGAGTCATGTTGACTAAGAAATGTCCTGCTCACCTAGAGGCCTTGCCTGCCTGTGCCAGAGCTAATGTCCTACCCAGAGCTAGCAACAAGTCTCTATCTTTTGTCAAATGCAAGACTCATGGAGAAATCAACAGGATGAAGCAGTGGTTAGCAATTAGAGTGTGCTTACAGCACAAAACCTACTCATAACAATAATTTAATTCATTTATGCTGCTCAGGCATCTGAATAATCCCTTATCCATAAAAAAAAAGAAGAAAAGAAAAAGAAAAAATAGTGACTTCTTTTTCATAAGGCAAGGACATGCCTGACTAAGGTGAGCTTGAGGGGCACTGTACAAAGCTGTCTGCTCCCAGTACCGAGGCAAGCCCTTTATGGGCCTGAAGCCTGAGCTGAAGGAGACCCTTGAGGAGTAGGGTGAACTTTCTGAGAGATACACTTTCCGTTTCCAAAGAGGAATCTTCAGAATGCCTTTTTGCACCTGGCTTTCTTCCATATCAACATCCACTTTCCTAGGCGGGTTTATTTCCTGTCTGCCACAGTGCTGGGTAGGAGTGTGTCATAGACATGCTATGAACATTGAGAGGTTGAGATGCTCTCTCTTGGACCTCTGTCTTCTGTGGTAAAGTAAATGCTCATAATTTCCTGTTTGGAAGCCTTAGTGATTACTTGATCTCTTAAGAGGACTTCATCCCCTCCCCGTCCCAACTCCTGTTCCTGTGGCTGTTTTATTCTGCATGCTTCAGTATTTGGCGTTGACTTTTTCAAGGAGACCCACACATAATTAAATGAGGACCAAATCAAGTATTTCAGGTAAATCTGGTTATTGGTGACACTATAATTCCCACAAGCATGTGTGCCATCCTCTTTAGTGAGGAAGATTTTGGAAATGCTATGTTATCCCTGAGCACACTGGAAGGCCACCTCTGAGGATAAGTTCACTTGGAGGAATGGGGTGTTTTGGTGGGGCCACTTGGGGCAAGGAGTGATTCCTGGATGGGTTTTGGATTTATCTATTTATTTCTTCCTTGCTGGAAGCAATGTAGAGAAACAGTTACTCATGTGGTCTGGGTAGTCATACAGTCTGGAGTCAAGCCCCAGCCTGCCACCCCTCCCCCATCTGTGTGACCTTGGGCAAATTATGGAACCATCATAACCCTCAGTTTTCTCATCTATAGAAGGGACTAACAATGAGACCTAGTTCTCAGGATTGTTTTGAGTACTGAATGGGATAATACTGGACAAAGATTTAGCACATTTTCTGGAACTCAAGAAATAATAGCTATGATTTTTAATCACTTAACCAGCATGCACTGAGCACTTGCTGTGAGCCAAGCATTTCTACTTCCTAGGCAGTAGAAATACAGTAGGGAACACCATGGGAAACTCTCTATCACAGAGCTTCTCTTCCTGCATTCATGGTGGTCATGTGTACACAGGTCTTGCAGATAGGACCCAAGCTGGTCAGTCTTCCTTGAAATGTGACTCAGAATACTTTTGTCTGGGTGAAGCTTCACAGGAAAATGAGGTCCCTGGTCAGATAATTTAAAAAAAAAACTTATGATTTTAATCAGTAATTATGACTGTATAATCTTATAATAATCTGTAGGTGTCCCGTGCACAGTCTCATACCCGAAGTTCTGGGCCACTCTACAGTAAAGATGCCTGCTTAACTTTGATTAAACCAGCATTCCACAAACTTACATGACCACCAAATCTTTTCTATTTCCTGTTAGACTGAGTGCCATGGATCTGTGTTCTGAGGAGCACACGAAGGCAAGGCTGAGCTAGAGATGACCAAGCAAGCAAGTGCACACTACAGCGAGAAGTACCAGAGTCTGTACTACCCTTAAACAGCCAAGCCAAGGCTTTCCTGCTCTTCCCACTAGCCAATGCTGCCCAGCCATTGCCCTCTGTCCCAGGAGGATTTGTCTGTGTTGTGTTCAGTATCAACTCCTAGAGAAGCATTAGCCTGACCATTCTGGTCAGCAGCTGCCCTCCTCTGGGAAGCTCACATCCCTCACTGCAGAGCTCTCTACTGCAGGTCCTGCATAAGACTCCTCTCCATGTGGGCCCCCACATTCCTTCCCCTATGGGAGTCACTTCTGCAGAGGTGAGGAAGGCAGGGCATGAGTGCTTAAACGCTAAACTTCCCTCCTCTATGGAGAAGTCCATAAATCTCTAACTGGTGTTTGCTCTCTTTGGAATAAACTCTTAATTGATTTCTAAAGATTGCTGTTTGCAAATTAAATTACACTTCCCTTATCCATTATATAAAGAAGCATAAACCAGTCACCTCTCCTGGGCATACCCCTCTCCTTGGGATCCTAGGGTGTGATTACATTACTTCAATTGTAGGGCTTCCATTCTGATCAAGCTACATGAATTGTTTCTCTTGCTTGTTTAATTGCCCATGTCTTATTACAGAGACAATTTATTGTTTTAGTGCAGCATAAAGTTCAAATATTTTATGCAAGATGAATATGGCCACTGACATTTTTATTCCCTTCTCAAATTCACACATACAAAATTCACACTGGAAACTTTTCAAAATGTTTGTGGCCAATACTGCAAAATGCCAAAACCTCCATAAGTTGGTTGTTTTTTTAAAAAAGAAATGACTCTAAAGAGTATATTTCCTTCTCTAACATTGCTGGGGATTTTTTTTTGGGTGATGCTGACACAAGCTCATGAAGAACTTCCCCTAGGGGTGAAAATGCCTTTGAAAACACATTGGGCATGAACTGTTGATACGCACAACAACCTGAATCACCAGAGAATAATACTGAGTGAAAAAAGCCAATCCCAAAAGGCTAAAAATGCATCATTCCATTCATATAACATTTTAGAAATATAAAATGATTGAAATGGAGAATAGCTTAGTGGTTGCCAGGGGCTAAGGACAGGGTACGGAAGGGAAGATAGTAGGTGTAGGTATAAAAAGGTAATGTGAGGGATCCTTGTGGTGACAGAGTCTGTATCTTGACTGCATCCACAGCAGTATCCTGGTTGTGCTGTTGTACTATAGCTTTGCAAGATGTGATTACTAGGAAAAACCCAGTAAAGGGTGCATAGGCTTTCTCTGCATGATTTCTTACAGCTATGTGTACATCTGTAATTATCTCAAAATAAAAAGTGTATTCTAAAAAGCATATTAAAAATATGGGGAAATTGTGACTACACATATGTATAAATATGTGATAAAACTGGATTCATTTTATAGTTGGGTATTGTATGCGTTAATGTGGATAATCATTGTACAGTCCTTTCACCTCTTCTCCATGCTTCAAAATTTTCATAAGCTGTTGGAAAAAATATACTGGAAATGTAAGCAATATCCCTAAGAGAGAAGAAATATAGGACAGGATCCAACTATACAATGCTGGGGATCACAGAGGACCAACAGTAGTACACAGTCTTCCAGTTTCTCCACATCCCTTCCAACATTTGTTATCTTGTTTTTTGGTTTTTTTTTTTTCGTTTATTTGGGGTTTTTTTGATACTTGCTGACCTAACATGTATAAACTGATACCTCATAGTGGTTTTACTTTCCATTATGATTAGTGATAGTGAACAAATTTTCATATACTTGTTGACCACTTGTCTTCTTTGGAGAAATATCTATTCAAGTCCTTTTACCTATTTTTATTTTTATTTTATTATACATATTTATTATATTAGTCACCATACAGTCTATCATTAGTTTTTGATGTAGTGTTCCACGATTAGTTGTTTGCTCCATGCAATACGTGTGCTCCTTAATACTCATCACCAGGCTCACACATCCCTTCACCCCGTTCCCCTCTGAAACCCTCAGTTTGTTTCCCATAGTCCATAGTCTTCCATGGTTCATCTCCACTTCTGCTCTGCCCTCTTCGTTTTCCCCTTCCTTCTAATGTCCTCCATGCTATTCCTTATCTTCCACATATAAATTAAACCATATGATAATTGTCTTTCTCTGCCTGACTTATTTCACTTAGGATAATCCACTCCAGTTCCAGCCATGTTGATGCAAAAACTGGGTATTCATCCTTTCTGTTGGCTAAGTAATATTCCATTGTATATATGGACCACTTTTTCTTTATCCATTCATCTGTTGGAGAGCATCTTGGCTCCTTCTACTATTTGGCTATTGTGGATATTGCTGCTATGAACATTGGGGTGCATATGGCCCTTTTTACTACATCTGTATCTTTAGGGTACATACATAGTAGTGCAATTGTTGGGTCATAAAGTAGCTCTATTTTTAATATTATTTCTTTCTTTATACTAACCATGAATGTAGTTTCCTCTTTTTCTAGTGCACTGAAGCTCAAATTTATGTTGTTTATTTGAGATCTTTCTTCTTATTTGATGTAGGTGCTTCACTGTTAACATTGCTTTTGCTGCATCCTATAAGTTTTCATTTGTTGTGTTTTTAATTCCATTTGTCTCAGGATGTTCTCTAATTTTCCTTTTGATTTCTTTGATTCATTGGTGATTCAAAAGTGTATTATTTAATTTCCACATATTTGTGAATTTTACATTCTTCTATTGATTTCTAATTTATTTTATTGGTTTCAGAAAAGATCCTTGATATGATTTAAGTTTTCTTTTTTTTTATTGTTACTAAATTTTTTTTCCAGTGTTCCAAGATTCATTCCCCATTCCCCACACCCAGTGCTCCACACTTTAGGTGTCCCCAGTACCCACCACCAGGCTCTCCCATCCCTCCAACCCCCTCCCTCCAAGTCCCTCAGTTTGTTTCTGTGTCCAAAGTCTCTGTTGTTTCATTTCCCTCCCTAGATTACCCTAGTTCCCATTTGCTTTCCTTCTCCCACTGTCCTCCAGGTTACCGCTCATGCACCGCAAGTAAGTGAGACCATGCGATACTTGACTTTCTCTTCTTGGCTTATTTCACTCAGCATAATCTCTTCCAGTCCAGTCCATGTTGCTACAAAAGTTGGGTATTCATCCTTTCTGACGGAGGCATAGTACTCCATTGTATATATGTACCACATCTTCTTTATCCATTCATCTGTTGATGGGCACCTTGG
>PITA01035414.1:0-10540 GCA_004023965.1 Spilogale gracilis
CCTAACCCTAGGTTGGATTTTGTGGCTCCTCTCCCCAGAAGCCTGGGCGCCAAGCCCGACAGACCGAGGACAACAAAGCCATACCAGGGGACTCTGCCAGCCAGGCAAAAGGAATCCATGACATTTGGAGGTACACAAAACCCTGAAAGCAGGAGAAATCTGCTTACTCACCATGGAAGAAGCTCAGACTCAGCAACTATTGATCAATTGTCTCCCACAAAAACTGATCTATGCCCTAAACTCAACCACCCAAGCAGCTCGCCTCAGCACTCCAAGATTGTGCTTGCAGGGCCCCTAGGTTCTAACCCTAACTTTAACCTCGATTTCAAGCCTCTCTGCCCAGTGGCCTGGCCCACAAACCATAAACATGGATCATACCAGTGGACTCAGCCTGCCAGACTGCTGGAAACTGCCATTTGGACACCGACAAAATCCTCAGAGCAGCAGAAATCTGCATACCCACAGTGGGCCACCCCCACTTCCAATGGTTCCCATTACACTAACCTGGAATCACACACTCAGATGGGCACATGCCCTCAACTCAAGCTCCAAGGAGTCCCAGCTCAGCAACAAGACTTCAGGCCTGCCATGCCCCTAGGCTCTAACCCTTAATCCAAGGTGGTGTTTCTGGCTTCTTTCCCCTGAGGCCTAACACCAATCCCGACCATCCATGGACTTGTGATCCATATAATAGGACTCGGCCCACCACCGAGAGGGAAGGAATGACATTTGGAGCTGCACAAAGAATTCAGATAATGACATCATGCCAGTCCTGACATGGATGTGCACTGCACCCGATGGACCTGCTGATTTCTCTGAAGGCTGATGTCCTAGGAAAAGTTGCATGACTGACTCACTCTGATTTCCAAACTTTGGTTCTCATGGAGCTAGAGTGGAGAAGTGTTTTCAGGTGGAGAGAGGAAGGCCCCTCCGACCTAAAGCCTGCACAGCTGATCCAGTGTCTAGGAGAAGGGGAGATACCTGCTGGCTTCTGAAGGAGTCAGTAGCTTCCTTCTAACATCAACCAATACCATTCTCTACTCAGGAAGAGGGGCGTGACTCTTCCAGGGAAATGCTCAACACTTGGGTTCCAAAGACAACATGAGTTGGGACTGTTTCCTCCCGGCTCCCGACTCCCACTGGGTTGCCCCTCCTGCACCATCCTGATATCCTATGAACAGCAAACCTGGGGACACGGGCACAATGCTGAGTTGGTGGACAGCTCTCGCAGTTTTCACCACTGCTCTGGAGCCTGGGGGAAGAGATTCAACAACTCATGCCTGCCTCCTGGAGGTACAAGCTGCCAGGTGTTGTCTCTCAGGGCCTCTGGCCCAGCAACTCATCCCTGCCCTCAGTGCTGACAGGCTCACTGACTCCTCTCCCAGAGTCTTTCACACCAGAGCTCGCTACTCCCTCCAGTGGTGGCAAGCAGCATTTCTGTGCCTTCTGGGGACTCACACCCTGCAGCTCACCACTCCCTCCAGTGGTGTGAACCTGCACTGCCTGACCTTCCAGCGTCTCACAATGCAGGTCTTAACTGCGTCCACTAGTCCCGGGCTGCATTGGCATATCTTCCCCCATCCTTTACACTTCGACTCAGTACTGCCTCCTGCGTTGTTCATGCACACTGCCTCCCCTTCTCAGGCCTTGCACTGGATCTCCCCATGGCCTCCCTTGTGGGAATGGCCAGCAACAGGTCTTCCAGTGTCTTCCCCAATGCAGCTCAGCAAACCCTCCCTGGGCGGCAAGCTGAACTGGCCCATTGCTCAGCCTCTGTTTCCCTGGAGCTCAGTACTGGGAGCACTTCGGGCTGGTCTGGCAGTGCAGGATTCTGCCCCTGGAGGCAGTGCTGAACTGCATGGCGAGATCCTGCAAGAAATGGAAATATCCGTTTCCGCCACTGGAGCCTGCTGGGAACAGCAGTTAAAAGGATGTCTGAAGGCCTTTCAGTGCTGCTGCTGGTCACTAGAGGCAGTGCTGAGATGAAGAGTGAGATCCAGGACAGCGTGCTGTAGAGCTTTCCACCACTGGAGGCAGTGTGAGCCATCCTGTGTGATCCCAGAAGGAGTGACTGTGGAGGACCCCACCCCTGGAGGCAGTGTGCACCTGCAGTGGAAAAGGCAGCCAGGAGTGCAGTGCAGTTTCCAATCACTGCAGGTAGTAGTGGTGAAGCAGGGCGAGAGGCTGGCAGGAGAGTCTTTCTGTTTCCACCACTGGAGGCACTGGACCTCAACAGTGTGAGGGAAGCCAGAAGGATATGCTGTCCTGCCTACCACCACTACAGACAGTGTGGACATACAGTGTTACACCAAAGATGCCAATGATTTGCTGCATGTTACCCCTGGAGGCAGTGATGAACACCAGAACGAGATGCAAAAAGGTGTGTGAGTGAAGTAGCCCAACAGTTTAATGTGGTGAACGCAGCGTGAGACGCTGGAAGGCGAGGCACTGGCGTTTCCCACCACTGGAGCAGTGGGGACCTGCAGGGAGAGGGAGGCCAGACGGCATTGTAGTGCTGCTTACCGCCACTAGAGGCAGTGTTGAGATGCAGTCCAAGGATATAGAGTGTGCATCTATGCAGGTTGCCACAGCCAGAGGCATTGGGAGCCTGAACCTCACCCCCAACTCAGGCCACAGGGAGCTCTCATCAATGCCAGAATATTAGGCCTGCCAGGCGTGTAGACCTTAACCCTAACCTCATGTTGTGTTTTCGGTCTACTGGCTCTAGAAGTCTGGCCCAAAAGCCCCGCTGATTAGGGACACCAGAGACATACCAGAGGACTCCACCTGCAAGCCATGAGGAAACCATGGCCTTTAGAGCTCTGCAAAACCCTCTGTGCAGGAGAAATCTGCAAATGCTTCAGATTCCATCCCTACATTGAGGGTCTCCTGGACAAAACCCCCAGACCCTTACCAAGAGTCCCTCTGCAAGCCAGAAGGAAACCGTGTCCTTTGGAGCTCTGCAAAACCCTCAGAGCAGGAGAAATACCATGCCCCCCAGAGGACACCTGTATGTCCAGGAGCTCCCTGGATACAAACCCAGAGCCTGGTATTCGACCTGATCCATAGTCTACACTAACACCACAGGGAGCTTTACTCAGTACTGGCAGATTGGGCCGGCCATGCTTCGAGGACCTACACCTAAACATACATTGAGTTTTCAGGCTTCTGTCCCTAGAGCCATGGGCCCCAAGCAACACATCCTGGGGGGCCTGAACCATACGAGATGCTCCACGTGCCAACCTGAAGCAAACTGTGCAATCTGAAGCTCCAAATAATGTCCAGGCAAGGAGAAACCTGCAGGCCTCTAGGAGGCCACCCACACATCCAGTGACCCCCATTACATTAAACTGGAGTCTGGCGCTCAGAGAGACCACGCCCTCAACTCAGCCTCCCAGGAAGCCAGCCTCAGCACCGCCAGATTGAGCCTGCCACCCTTATGCCCTAGGCCTAACCCCAGGGTGGATTTCTGGGCTTTGATCCTCAGAGCTCTGCTCCAAAGGATCACAAACTCAGGTCACCTGAGTCATACCAGAGGACTTCTCTTGCCAGCCAGAAGGGAAACCTGATATTTGGAGCTAAAATATCCCTCAGCACTGGATAAATCTTGATGCCCACCGGGGTCACTACCAAATTCAGTGGCCCAACGAACACAAACTCGGTGCCTGGCACTCAACTTGACCCACATCCTCAACTCAGCTCACAGGGGAGCTCACCTCAGCTCTGGCAGATGAGTTCTGCCTGGCGCCTAGGCTCTAACTCTATCCCTAGGATGGGTTTTCAGGCTTCTGTCCCCAGAGACCTGGCACATACGCCCTCCACACTGGGACACCTGAGCCATACCTGAGAATTCGACCTGCCACTCAGTGAGCAAATGGTCCCATTTGGAACTCCAGAAAGGATTCAGAGCAGAAGAATTCTTTTTGAAATAATCTTCCAATCCCTGTTTATGTATATGTTTCTTATAGTACTAAACACATACCCTGAGCCTAATACTCTCTGTAATGGTTGGCCTCAGATCAGGCTTCTGTGACGTTCTGCTCACATCAGCTGATTACACCTTCTAACCTATGTCCCTGGGTCTTAACACTAATCCTAGCTCAAAACATGGGGGAACACATGAACAAGTATTCCCTGGGGCACCTCTGAATGAGCCATACCAACATTTTGCTAAACATGTTACCTGAGGCAAAGAAACAAAAGCAAAAATAATCCACTGGGGCTACAGACAAGTTAAAAGATTCTGCACAGCAGATGAATGATGAAAAAGGAGTCCTCATGACCCAACCTACAGAACGGGAGAAGATACTTGCAGATATCCAATGGAATGAAACCATAGTGTCCGAAATATACAGGAATGATAACACTCCACACCTGAAAGCCATAATCCAGTTGAAGGAATAGGTAGAATAGAATAACACACATTTCTCCAAAGAAGAAATACAGATGGCCAAATGTCTCAAAAAAATGTGTTCACCATCACCCATCATAAGGAAAATGTAAACCCAAAGTACCATGTGATATGACCTCACACCTACCAGAATGGCTCCCATCAACAGCACAAAAAACATCAGGTGTTGGGAGGATACAGAGAAAGGGAAGCCCATGGTGCGCTCGTGGTGGGAATGCATCCTGTTGCGGCACCATGTAAAACAGTATGGATGTACCCAAAAAATTAACTAGAGAAGTACCTATGATCCAGCAGTCAAATGACTGGTCTTTTCTGAAGGAATAGGAGAACAATAAATTAAAAGGATAAATGAAACCCTGTTTTTGAAATGCCATTTGCAATAAAATAATAGTTAAGGAACCCAAGTATCTATTTGAATTCACAAATGAGATGATACACACACACACACACACTTACACACATGCACACACATGAGAGAATACTACTCAGCCACCAAACGAATAAAATCTTGCCACTAACAACCACATGGGTGGAGCTAGAGAGTGTTATCCTAATCAGTGACTCAAGAAAGACCAAACCACAGGCTGTCACTCTTCTGTAGATTTGATGGAAGCAAAAAATAAAGGAGAATAAAGAGACAAGCCAAGATACAGACTTTTTTCCCAAAGGATTTTCTTCCATTCTTTCTTTGACAGAGAAATTAGAGGAAGAGCACAAGTAGACAGAACGGCAGGCAGAAGGAGAGGGAGAATCAGGCTCTCTGCTGAGCAGGAAGCAGGATGTGGGGCTTGATCCCAGGATCGTGTCATCACGACCTGAGCCAAAGGCAGACGCTTCACTGACAGAGCCACACAGGCACCACAACAGATTAGTTCAGACCAACAGACTCTTCACAATAGAGAACAGACTGATAGTGAACAAGGGGATTCGGATGGGGGAATGAGTGAAATAGGTTGAAGGGGCTTAAGAGTGTGCTTTCCCTAAGGAGCACGTAGTAAGAGATCAAGTTACTGAATCACTCTAGTGTACATAGAAAATGAGTATCTCAACATATGTTGTCAACTGGAATTCAAACAAAACCTAGAAGAAGATATGTTTCTTTCATAACTATTTAAAAAATCTTTTGCTGTGCAAAGTACATAAGCCCTACTTGGGAGTATTTTCTCAACAAGATGTATTCACTCTATGTCTCCAATTCAAAGAGCACTGTGTTCTTATACTGTAACATTTTATTCTAGCCCAGAGGTGCCATACTCCCTTTCTGTACCAGCTCAGCACCTAGGCATTCAACCGTGTCAATAGAGACAGATGCCACCTTACTGTCTGGAATTATTAGTGCTTCTGTTTTAGTGCGGAATAGTCACATAGTGTGGAAGCGGTTTCAGAGCAGGTTCGTTCTCTATCCTGGATCTCAAATTCAATGGCCGCTCCCTGGATCCATTTGGCTGATAGTTACTCTGTGCTTGGGCTTGCTCCCAATCACATCCATAGAAGATGCATGGTGGGTGGGCTTGGTGCAGTACAGGAAGAGGTCGAAGTACAGACAATGATACAAGCTTTCCGCCTGATGCAGGAACTGCCAAGGGACCATGTTTGGAAGGTAGAAGCAACAGGAAACCACGGAGGTCACCAAAGGAAGGCAGGAGGCACAAGGCACAGAACCTGGACATGTGGGGCTTGGAGGCTACTCTGACCTACCTTTGGGAGGGAGGGGGCTAAAGGAACAAGCAAGGGCACACATCTGTCTACACGGTTGAAACAGAGATGGGATCAGGATGGGCTGGCTCAGGTCCCTCAACCTTCAGTGGGACAGCTGGCTCCAGGGCTCAGGAACATGCTGAAGGAGGTATGAGGGAAGTTTACCCCCCCCCAGGGTCATCTCCGCTTCGAACAGACAATCCAGCAAATGGGTGAAAACCAGCAAGAGCAATTGAAAGACATGTTGTGGGTGATCTAAGGGTTGGAGAAATAGAAAACAACACTGGTTGTGAAGGTGATAGCGGTAAGCTCAGGAAGTGGGGAGAGCTTCCTTCCAAGAGAACTGAAGGGAATGCAGGCCACGCTGAGAAGGGAGATATGGGTATCCTGTTTGGGGACCTTCAGTCCTCTTCCAGCACAGGACATCATCCTCACTTCACAGGGGATCCAGGGAAGTGTTCCATCAAGGAACTAATGGAGTTGCCTATCTAGAAGACTACCCTGATATCAGGTTGCTCTGGGCCCCTGGAAGGAGTGCTGGGTGGATGGAGGACAATAGCCTAGGGGCCATGGGGAAGAGCAGAGGTTAGTGGCCATGAAATGCCACCATTAGGTGGCAGAAGCATGGGATCTGGATCAAAAATACCATGAGCACAGGGCCCACAGGTAGAGTGACTGGATGCGTTTGAGCCAGGCATGGCTAACCACAGTGGGCTCCAGATTAGTTCAGACCACTACCCTAGGAAGTGTGCACCACCACTGCCCTACTCTCCCCATGCTGCTGCAAAGAATAATAGTCCAATCCCCGGTCCATTTGTATGGAAATGAAGCAGTGCCCCCTCCCCACACACATTTCCACTCTGGTGGTGATCCAGTGAAACCCTGGTGCCTGGCCACAGACTGTTTTCTACCTGTCCCCACACAACTCAACAGACAGGAGGGTGACCCTGAGTTCCAGAGGATATGGTAAGACAGCTCCAAAGGCTTCACTACCCCACCTGCCAACAACGCACAGTGGATCACTCCACATATCAGCTAGTTTCATGAAGTGCACCCCATCCGGATCCTGTTACTTCCAACAGAAATGTAGGTTCTGATACCCCGATATACCATACATCTTGGTTGCTGACCTGGGGCCATGTCATGAACCCACATGACACTTTTTTTTAAACAAGGGTACTCCGCACTTCCTAGAAAATATTCCTAATGAAGCACAAGTCCATCGGGGCTACAGTGTGAACAGTGGTACACAGTCTGCATGGTAGCAGTCAATAATTCTAGCAGGGGTTGACAACCGACCCCCAACACTGTCTCACAAAATGTTCTTCTGTCTCCAATGAACATGTGGTCTTCCCTCAGGAAAATAACCAATAAACGAAATGCTTGCCTCACTCTCTGTTTCAATCCTTTTCCAACTAAAATGATATGAAAGTAGAAATCAGTCACAAGAAGATAACGGGACAACCCTCATTAGGTGTAGATTTAATAACATGCTACTAAACAACCCCTGGTCAAAGAAGTCAAAAGAAATTGTAAAACTACATTCAGACAAATGAAAAAGAGAACCTAGAAAAATGTATACACTGCAGCAAAAGCGTTTCTAGGAAGTGATTTTATAGGAATTCAAGTCTTTGTCGTTTCCCTTGAAATCTCTCCAATAACCAATCTAATTTTCATGGGAAAGAAGTTCGAAGAAGAAGAAAAAAGGAAAACCTGTATACCATTAGAAATAAGGAAATAAAAAAGGAATGTGGAGATAAGCCCACTGGAGACAAAGAAGACTAAAGATCAATGAAAACATGAGCTGCCTATTTTTGGAAAGATAAATAAAACCAACAAACTTTTAGCTCAACTCCCCAAGAAAGAGAGAGAACTCTAATACATCGGGAAAGAAAGATAAATGATTCCTGCCTCACATCATGATCCTAGTTGTAGAGGCGAACACAGGAAGCCACTTATTCAACCTTGGATGCTGCCACTTCTTGGAAGACATGTCTCTAAAGGCCATGGAATCAAATGCATAAAGGAACCATGAGGAATTCATCAAGATAAAATCCTCTGCATAACAAAGGAAACAATTTACAACACTGAAAGGCAACCTACGGAATGGAAGAAGACAGTTGCCAATGGCATTATGGATAAAGGTCTGGTATCCAAGATCTACAAAGAACCTCTCAAACTCAACTCCCAAAAAACAAAGAATCTACTCAACAAGAAGATAGAAAGAGATACTTCTCCAAAGAAGATATCCAAATGGCTAATAGACCCTGAAAAAAATCCTTCAGATCACTTGCCATCAAGGAATTCAAAGCCACAAGGAGAGACCATTTTTATGCAGTTAGAATGGCTAAAATTAACAAGACAGAAAGTATATGTTGGTGAGGATGTGGAGAAAGGGGAACCCTCTTACACTGTCGGTGGGAATGCAAGCTGGTGCCGTCACTCTGGAAAACAGCATGGAGGTCCCTCAAAGAGTAAAAAGAGAGGTACCCTGGGACCCAGTAATTGAATTTGTTACTATTTACACAAAAGATACAAATGCAGTGAAAAGAAGGAACACATGCACCCCAATGTTCCTAATAGCAATGTCCCCAAGAGCCAGACTGTGGAAAATGTCACATGTCTTTCAACAGAGGAATGGATACAGAAGATGAGCTACAAACATACCATAGAAGAATAAACTTCCATCAGAAGGAATGGATACCCACCACTTGCATCCACATGGATGGAACTGAAGGGGGTTAGGCTAAACAAAATCATTCAAGAAGAGAATGACAATTCTATGGTTTCATTCATATGTGGAACACAAGGAATATTGGAGAGGACCAGGGAAGGGAGGGAAAACTGAATGGGAAGAAATCAGAGAGGGAGATAAACCATGAGAGACATTTAATCATAGGAAACAAAGTGGAGCAGATGTAGGTTGGAGGGCGAGGTAACTGGGTGATGAGTACTAAGGAGGGGAGATGTGGTGATGAGCCCTGGGTATTATATGAAACTAGCAAAATCTTGGCCATTGCATAAAAAACTATACTATGGCTGGGGGGGGGAGAAGATCGGGGAAGGCCAGGTGACTGCATTTTGGGGTGTTCCCTGAAGTGACCTCAATTCCTCCAAAAAAAAAAAAAGCACTACAGGAACACTGTGAGCACCCAAGAAATCAGCCTGAAGTGTGATATTTCGAGCTTCTGCATCACCACGGGAGACAAGGACCATTGGCAAAATGGTAGAAACAAGTTAGAGTGACCGGAGGCTTACCACCCCCCAGGGGTGTGGGGGAGGAAGCCCGCAGAGCTGAACCATTGAAAGCAAATACCCCAGCATGAAAGTGCTCTGTGTTCAGGGAATAACAGCAGCTTACACTCTGATTCGGGGCGAGAAAGAACGAACGCAGCAGAGCCGGCGGCAAGGAGACTGTTCTTCCGCCACGGCAGAGGGGAGACAGAGATCGCCAGGGAGAGAGAGTGCCCACGACTCGAGGAAACTTAGAGGGGCTAAGGAGTGGAGTCTATACCCCCACTGCTTAAGCCAGAGGAGCAGGGTTTCGCGGAGATCAGGAGTGCCCTATGTGGCCCAGGGGATCTCAGGGAGAGTGGCGGGTGTGGAGTCTATTTTTGTGCCGCTTTCTCTCTTTAATTTTTCTTTCTTCCTTTTTTCCCCTTTCCTCCGCTGCTTTTCTCTCCCACTTCTCTCCACCTCATGGGCCAGGTGCAGACCCCCCAGGGTAGGCGATTTTGCAGACTTGCATGGGACCTGCGGAGCTGCGGGTCCCTTGGCACAGACAAGGTCCCGCAATCCAAAATCAGTTGTGGTATTGAGGTGCAGGAGTGACACGACAAGCAGGAGCTTGGGCAGAAATCAACCCAGCATCTGCGCCTGCCAGGCTTTGACAGGCAGCCAACCGGGAGGCGCTAAAGAGCCTCTCTCTGTGTAGAGCCCTCTCTCTTTGAAGGAGATCTGGGCGCAGACATCTTGCTCTGGCCTGACTTCCTCAGCAGCTGAAAAACGGCGTAAAAGAACAACGCTCCTATCTGGAACTGTAACCAGACAACCTGGTGACCATTGAGGCCAATCTCTAGCAAGGGGGCAGAGAAACGCAGCCCAGGTAGAAGGGACTGAAAACAGCGTGCAGGCCCCACCCCAGAAAGCAAGCCAAAAGCACAGGAGGACAACACTCAAAGTGTAAAACCCCAAGATCGGGGTGAAAGGCAATTTTTTTTGTTACTAAAATGTTTTTTCCAGTGTTTCAAGATTCATTCCCCATTCCCCACACCCAGTGCTCCACGCTTTAGGTGTCCCCAGTACCCACCACCAGGCTCTCCCATCCCTCCACCCCCCTCCCTCCAAGTCCCTCAGTTTGTTTCTGTGTCCAAAGTCTCTGTTGTTTCGTTTCCCTCCCTGGATTACCCTAGTTCCCATTTACTTTCCTTC
>PITA01035415.1:0-10543 GCA_004023965.1 Spilogale gracilis
TACTCCAGGCAAGCCATCCACCTGTCCTAGGAATCAGCTAGTCCCAGTCGTGGCAGTCTTTCCCCAAGTCGCTTCAAATGTCAAAACATCATAACATACAGAACAAAGAGGAAACATGATCAATACACTGAGTTTCCCTAGAGGGATGGTTTCAGGGGTAGGTTCTCAGCAAGCAGATGTGCATATGGAGTTTGCCGGTCAACCTCTCTGAAAGGAGAGGAAAAGTCTAGTTCCAATGTGGGCTTGAAAAAGTCTCGGCCAAGCCAGCAGGAAGCTCTGGAGTGAGGATTGCCTACTGAAATGTCCCATGTCAGGTGGAAAAGGCCAGCCTTTGTAGCCTCAAGTTGCTTCGTTTGCAGGTTCAGGCTGTTCTGGGAAGGGCGTGACCTTGAGGGAGGCAGCTCTCTGCCCCTGAGGCAGACCCTGAAGGAGCTGAGAGCTGGGGGGTGGGGGTGGGGGGGCACACGCTCCCTCCTTTTGGAACAGCAAGTCTTTCCCTGAAGGGGGATTTGGGCAGCGCATCTCTGTGAGGACCACAAGGGAGCACATTCCCTTTGCCACAGCCATATCTGGCTTGATCGCGTGCTTTTTTTGGCTGCCTTTCTTCTCTGGATTCATTCCCCCTCTTTTCCTAGAGCTACTGCTCTCATCTCCCCAGTAAACTACATACTTGCACCTGAATCCTTGTCTCGGGGGTCTGCTTCTGGGGGAATGAAACCAAGACATATCCAACTCTCCTTTAGAGGGATGTTCCTGGGGGCAGGTCTGATGGTTTCTGGTTACATGAATTTACTCTTCTTGAGTTGCATATACTTAAGATGACTCAAACTCTGCTTTTCTCAACACGATCCCTGTTTCATCTGTTGCCCTAATGTTCCATTTTATTGATGCCCTTTTCCTCTGAAAAGTATCTTGGTCTGGATGAAATGCTTAATTATCGTCCTACCACTGTTGGTAAGATACGCAGACGGGAAAGTGGTTAATTTTGATCTTAAAAGCCAGCAATTAATTGCTTATTTAGGGTGGATCATCAAGTTTGTTTCTGGAAGCAACTTCTGGGTCTGGCTAATCCATGGACTCTTTTTTAAAAAAATATTTTATTTACTTGACAGAGAGAGAGAGAGAGATCACAGGGAGGCAGAGAGGCAGGCAGAGAGAGAGAGAGGACGAAGCAGGCTCCCTGCTGAGCAGAGAGCCCGATGTGGGCCTTGATCTCAGGACACTGAGATCATGACCTGAGCAGAAGGCAGAGGTTTTAACCCACTGAGCCACCCAGGCCCTCTAATCTATGGACTCTTTTAACTTTTTTTCTATTATAATGCAAATGGTGGGGCATTTCCCTACCCAGCAGCCCCATGGGAATTCCCAATATTCCAGCAAGAACTGTGTTCCTCTTTCTCCCACTTGGGAGAGCATATTGAATGCTGGTGAGAATTAGGTTGTTATAGAGATAATGTATTATTTTTAAAAAGATGAATGGTTCTCAAGCTTCTGTACTTTAACCAGTAAAGTCAAATTACTCGTGACATAGTTCATGACTGATTGGATTTGAGAATCGCTGATCTTGTTCCAAATCCACACATTACACACAAGAGTCATTTAGCCACATGGCGTCCCCATTTTTCTCACCTGGAAATAGGGATGGTAGACTCTCCGTCCCTGTCTGGTTGAATTATGGTGGAAGGCAAATGAGGTAATGAATGCAAAGGCTGTAGGAAATATAAAACCTTTGAATGAATGGGAGACATTGCAGAAACTATCTGGATGTGGAAAGAGGTAGCCATATGGGCTGAGAATATCCAAGAGCCATCACAAGAGTTACAAAATAGGACTATAGGTAAATTTTCAACCCCAACCTCCCCCACACCCCAGTTTGCATAGAGATTCTTTCCTCAGGACGTTTACAAATCAGAATCTTATCATTGCTCTTGGTTATTAGGGTGATTGTCTTTACATATTTACTAGGGTTGTAGTAGTCAAAACCTAAGGATTGCAAGAAACAAAAATCCAACATGAATTAGCCTGAATATGTTGGCTTACATAATAAAACAATCGGAACGTCCTGGTTGGAGTTGGCTACAGGGAAGGGCAGAACTTGAAACTTGAACATCACAAGGATTCTCCGTGCCTCTCACCCATGTTGCTCTCTGCATGTTGGCTTCTTTTTGTCAGAACGACTTCTTCACTAGATCACAGTGGTACATGGTTCTTAGATGCTGGGCTCCGATCTTTATAGCCTTGTGACCAGAGAGGTAAGACACTCCCATTTGCCCTAAAAGAACCCTAAGGAAATATTCCGATTGGCTCACCCTTGGACTGACACTGCAGTCAGGGTCATAATGTGTAAACGACCCACACCTCAGATCAAGGATCCAGAGGCCTCAGGGATCACGGGGAAGCTGGCAGTCACCGGATGTGTCTACCACCGAGGGAAAATAAAGTCATACATTGTCAAACCTTTACTCCTCGTGAATCTATTACATTTTCAGGGCTATAAATAGTAAATCCTTTGCCTTTCCTTCCAAATGCAAATATTTTGAATATTTTAATGATTGCTTTCCAAAGCCTACTTCCAAAATCACTCTTCAAAGGGTTTGTGCTAACGTATACTCCCACAAACAGATGGTAGTGGGCATTCTAGAATTGTAAACTGTCATTGATCCATACCGGGGGTTCTGGATGGAGGGAGGTTTTGCCTTCCTAGGGGACAATGGCAATTTCTGGGACATCTTTCATTGTCACCACGGGGACAATGCTACTGGCTTCTGGTGGGGAGGAGGACAGGGTGCTGCTAGGAAGATAGCAGCTCTTATAACCTCAAAATTATCTCGTCCAAATCTCAATAGTGTCTCCAGGATCATGACCTGAGCCGAAGGCAGTCGCTTAACCAACTGAGCCACCCAGGCGCCCCTGAAGAACTCAGTCTTGTGTGTATGTGTGTGTGTGTCTTCTACCCTGAGGAAAACCAAAGAAGTATCACCCGTTTTGCTGTAGTCCGTGGACTGGGAGTCAGAGAAGCTGAGTTCTAGCCTCATCTAAACCCTGCTCTTGACCAGCTGCAATGCTCTATGTATGCAAGCTGAGTCTGTTTACTCATCCACAAAATGGAAATAATTCTACCTGCTTAAGGCCGTGAGGATGAGTTGAAATATTGTATGTGAAAACGCTTCATCATCGATAAAGGAACATAACAACATAAGGAATTAGATCTAGATCGCGTGGCACAGAGCCTTGAACACAGTAGGTGTCCCCCTAAGTGTTGGGTGGAATTTTTTTTTCCTGTGGGAACTGCTCCAATAAAAACCACCAGATGGCAGCAAAGAGCAAGCTTCTGTTCAGAGGCTCCCTCTGGCCAGCCCATTTTAGAAGGGGAATATTTATTTTATATTTTATTTCATTTTATTTTAAATTTTTTAATCTATTTTTTTAAAGTCTCATTTATTGTCAGGGGGAGAGAGAGTGAGCACACAAGCAAGGGGAGTGGCAGCCAGAGGGAGAAGCAGGCTCCCTGCTGAGCAAGGAGCTCCAAGCCAGGCATGACCTGAGCTGAAGCCAGTCACTTAACCGACTGAACCAAGAGGTTTCTTTTTTTATTTTATTTTGTATTTTATTTTATTTTATTTTACTTTATTTTATTTTATTTTATTTTACTTTTATTTTATTTTATTTAAGATTTTATTTATTTATTTGACAGAGAGAAACACAGCTAGAAAGGGAACACAAGCAGGAAGAGTGAGAGAGGGAGAAGCAGGCTTCCGGCCCGATGTGGGGCTCGACCCCGGATCTCCGGGATTATGACCTGAGCCGAAGGCAGTCGCTCAACCAACTGAGCCACCCAGGCGCCTCTATTTTACTTTACTTTTATTTTTATTTTTATAGAGGGGAATAAAGTAACTGATGTTTCTCCTTGGTCACTAGCACCCTTCATTCACCACCCCCTCCCCAGATCTTCTCTACTTCAAACTCACCTGTATGTCCCACCATGAAATTGCTACAAAAGCAAGCAAGCAAGCAAGCAAGCAAGCATTGAGCGACAAATTGGAAGTGACAGCAATCTTTGTGTTCGGAGCCTGAGGTTAATGTGACTTGGTAATGAAGATTCAACCTAGAGTATTTCTGAAGTAAATTTTGGGCAAAATCGGTGAGACTCTATAAGGCAATGAAGTATTTAAACAGATTATGTCTTCTCTAAGCTCCGGTCTCAGGCGGGCCATCCATCTATCCATCATGCATTCAACAAACATTCGACTTCTGGCCTGGGAATAAAGATTCAGTTCCAATCCTCATGGAGAAAGAGAGAGACAAATATGGACAAGTAATTAATTACACGTGGGATATGGTCCACCTAGAGAACCTGGAAATGTGTGTCATAGAGAGATGTAATATTGGGAGGGGCTGGAATCGGCCTCCCCGGGAAAGGGATGCTTATGCTCAGTTCCAGGGATGAGTAAGAGGCGAGTAGACAAAGGAAAGGGGGGCAAGGAGTGTGTGAAAGCCGTCACCATAGAATCACTAGTGCCCTGGATGGCCAAAGGCCTCCATATAATTTTAGTGCAGAATTTAGTGGGGAAATGTAGCGTGAACAATGGCTACTAGGATTCAAAAACACAATAGATTTCTATTTTATTTATTTTACTTATTACAACATTGTTTATATATAACGGAAAATTCCTCATTGTGTGTATCCTCTGGAGGCAACATTTCTTCAGCCTATAGCTGGCAACAGATCGAACTGACTTCACAGAATCCTCATGATAACTCTCGGACCCTCCATCCCTGGGTTAGCCAGGACACCATCCCTGTCCTCCAAGGACTGATAGTGTAGGAACAATGCTTGCCTCCCCCCACACTTCTTGTCTTATATGTAGCGTAGCTCGTATGAAACATTTCCACACTTTGGTAATGACTTTCTTGATTCTGTTCCTATTCCTCTAATCTCTCTGTCACCTCTTCCCCAACACTCACTAGACTACTAGTTCCTAACCAGGACCCACTGACCCTCGGGGGGATGTGGAAAGCATTCAGGCCTCCACAAACTTGAATGGGGAAGGAATCATTTCTTTTATTTTCACTAATTCTCACTGAAACCAGCTTATCTCCTTCCATTATGAATTTAGGCAAAAACAAAAAACAAACAAAAAAACCCACAGGAGGTATAGTGGGATAGTGGTGCCTATGAATGTCCCCACTAAGAACCACGTGGATCTTATTATTTAGTGCATTAATAAAGACACACACACGTATTACTATGTCTCAAGTTAGCTTTTTGTTTTGTTTTTTTTTTTTTTAAAGATTTTTTTTTTTTTATCTTTTTTATTTATTTTTATTTTTTATTTATTTGACAGAGAGAAACACAGCCAGAGAGGGAACACAAGCAAGGGGAATGAGAGAGGGAGAAGCAGGCTTCCCACCGAGCAGGGAGCCCGACATGGGACTCGATCCCGGGTCTCCGGGATCATGACCTGAGCCGAAGGCAGTCGCTCAACCAACTGAGCCACCCAGGCGCCCCGCTTTTTGGTTTTTTTAAAGATTTTGTCAAATTAGATTTTAAAGTATTTTGATAAATGTGTTTCAGTATAACCGATTTCTTTGTAACCCTATATGTTTTATTTTAGGCATTTGTAAACATCTGAGAATGGTCCCTTAGCTTCACAGAACAATCAGAGGGACTGATTCACAGCAAAGACGAGAGGCCTTTGCAGAACCTAAAGTCTTCTTGAGCTTGGCCTCAGCTCTCCTATGTCTAGTTGGACTTGGGTCCACAGTAAGATGTTTGTGCACCCGAGACACTCTTGCCACTGTGGGCCCCTCCTCTGTAAAAGATACTAAAAATTACATTCTATGATTGCAGAGTTATAATGGTGAATATAATCCAGGTGGAATATAATCCAGGTGAATCCAGTGTACTGAGATCAAGGCCCACATCGGGCTCTCTGCTCAGCAGGGAGCCTGCTTCGTCCTCTCTCTCTCTGCCTGCCTCTCTGCCTCCCTGTGATTATATGGAGGCCTTTGGCCATCCAGGGCACTAGTGATTCTATGGTGACGGCTTTCACACACTCCTTGCCCCCCTTTTCTTTGTCTACTCGCCTCTTACTCATCCCTGGAACTGAGCATAAGCATCCCTTTCCCGGGGAGGCCGATTCCAGCCCCTCCCAATATTACATCTCTCTATGACACACATTTCCAGGTTCTCTAGGTGGACCATATCCCACGTGTAATTAATTACTTGTCCATATTTGTCTCTCTCTTTCTCCATGAGGATTGGAACTGAATCTTTATTCCCAGGCCAGAAGTCGAATGTTTGTTGAATGCATGATGGATAGATGGATGGCCCGCCTGAGACCGGAGCTTAGAGAAGACATAATCTGTTTAAATACTTCATTGCCTTATAGAGTCTCACCGATTTTGCCCAAAATTTACTTCAGAAATACTCTAGGTTGAATCTTCATTACCAAGTCACATTAACCTCAGGCTCCGAACACAAAGATTGCTGTCACTTCCAATTTGTCGCTCAATGCTTGCTTGCTTGCTTGCTTGCTTGCTTTTGTAGCAATTTCATGGTGGGACATACAGGTGAGTTTGAAGTAGAGAAGATCTGGGGAGGGGGTGGTGAATGAAGGGTGCTAGTGACCAAGGAGAAACATCAGTTACTTTATTCCCCTCTATAAAAATAAAAATAAAAGTAAAGTAAAATAGAGGCGCCTGGGTGGCTCAGTTGGTTGAGCGACTGCCTTCGGCTCAGGTCATAATCCCGGAGATCCGGGGTCGAGCCCCACATCGGGCCGGAAGCCTGCTTCTCCCTCTCTCACTCTTCCTGCTTGTGTTCCCTTTCTAGCTGTGTTTCTCTCTGTCAAATAAATAAATAAAATCTTAAATAAAATAAAATAAAAGTAAAATAAAATAAAATAAAATAAAGTAAAATAAAATAAAATAAAATACAAAATAAAATAAAAAAAGAAACCTCTTGGTTCAGTCGGTTAAGTGACTGGCTTCAGCTCAGGTCATGCCTGGCTTGGAGCTCCTTGCTCAGCAGGGAGCCTGCTTCTCCCTCTGGCTGCCACTCCCCTTGCTTGTGTGCTCACTCTCTCTCCCCCTGACAATAAATGAGACTTTAAAAAAATAGATTAAAAAATTTAAAATAAAATGAAATAAAATATAAAATAAATATTCCCCTTCTAAAATGGGCTGGCCAGAGGGAGCCTCTGAACAGAAGCTTGCTCTTTGCTGCCATCTGGTGGTTTTTATTGGAGCAGTTCCCACAGGAAAAAAAAATTCCACCCAACACTTAGGGGGACACCTACTGTGTTCAAGGCTCTGTGCCACGCGATCTAGATCTAATTCCTTATGTTGTTATGTTCCTTTATCGATGATGAAGCGTTTTCACATACAATATTTCAACTCATCCTCACGGCCTTAAGCAGGTAGAATTATTTCCATTTTGTGGATGAGTAAACAGACTCAGCTTGCATACATAGAGCATTGCAGCTGGTCAAGAGCAGGGTTTAGATGAGGCTAGAACTCAGCTTCTCTGACTCCCAGTCCACGGACTACAGCAAAACGGGTGATACTTCTTTGGTTTTCCTCAGGGTAGAAGACACACACACACATACACACAAGACTGAGTTCTTCAGGGGCGCCTGGGTGGCTCAGTTGGTTAAGCGACTGCCTTCGGCTCAGGTCATGATCCTGGAGACACTATTGAGATTTGGACGAGATAATTTTGAGGTTATAAGAGCTGCTATCTTCCTAGCAGCACCCTGTCCTCCTCCCCACCAGAAGCCAGTAGCATTGTCCCCGTGGTGACAATGAAAGATGTCCCAGAAATTGCCATTGTCCCCTAGGAAGGCAAAACCTCCCTCCATCCAGAACCCCCGGTATGGATCAATGACAGTTTACAATTCTAGAATGCCCACTACCATCTGTTTGTGGGAGTATACGTTAGCACAAACCCTTTGAAGAGTGATTTTGGAAGTAGGCTTTGGAAAGCAATCATTAAAATATTCAAAATATTTGCATTTGGAAGGAAAGGCAAAGGATTTACTATTTATAGCCCTGAAAATGTAATAGATTCACGAGGAGTAAAGGTTTGACAATGTATGACTTTATTTTCCCTCGGTGGTAGACACATCCGGTGACTGCCAGCTTCCCCGTGATCCCTGAGGCCTCTGGATCCTTGATCTGAGGTGTGGGTCGTTTACACATTATGACCCTGACTGCAGTGTCAGTCCAAGGGTGAGCCAATCGGAATATTTCCTTAGGGTTCTTTTAGGGCAAATGGGAGTGTCTTACCTCTCTGGTCACAAGGCTATAAAGATCGGAGCCCAGCATCTAAGAACCATGTACCACTGTGATCTAGTGAAGAAGTCGTTCTGACAAAAAGAAGCCAACATGCAGAGAGCAACATGGGTGAGAGGCACGGAGAATCCTTGTGATGTTCAAGTTTCAAGTTCTGCCCTTCCCTGTAGCCAACTCCAACCAGGACGTTCCGATTGTTTTATTATGTAAGCCAACATATTCAGGCTAATTCATGTTGGATTTTTGTTTCTTGCAATCCTTAGGTTTTGACTACTACAACCCTAGTAAATATGTAAAGACAATCACCCTAATAACCAAGAGCAATGATAAGATTCTGATTTGTAAACGTCCTGAGGAAAGAATCTCTATGCAAACTGGGGTGTGGGGGAGGTTGGGGTTGAAAATTTACCTATAGTCCTATTTTGTAACTCTTGTGATGGCTCTTGGATATTCTCAGCCCATATGGCTACCTCTTTCCACATCCAGATAGTTTCTGCAATGTCTCCCATTCATTCAAAGGTTTTATATTTCCTACAGCCTTTGCATTCATTACCTCATTTGCCTTCCACCATAATTCAACCAGACAGGGACGGAGAGTCTACCATCCCTATTTCCAGGTGAGAAAAATGGGGACGCCATGTGGCTAAATGACTCTTGTGTGTAATGTGTGGATTTGGAACAAGATCAGCAGTTCTCAAATCCAATCAGTCATGAACTATGTCATGAGTAATTTGACTTTAATGGTTAAAGTACAGAAGCTTGAGAACCATTCATCTTTTTAAAAATAATACATTATCTCTATAACAACCTAATTCTCACCAGCATTCAATATGCTCTCCCAAGTGGGAGAAAGAGGAACACAGTTCTTGCTGGAATATTGGGAATTCCCATGGGGCTGCTGGGTAGGGAAATGCCCCACCATTTGCATTATAATAGAAAAAAAGTTAAAAGAGTCCATAGATTAGAGGGCCTGGGTGGCTCAGTGGGTTAAAACCTCTGCCTTCTGCTCAGGTCATGATCTCAGTGTCCTGAGATCAAGGCCCACATCGGGCTCTCTGCTCAGCAGGGAGCCTGCTTCGCCCTCTCTCTCTCTCTGCCTGCCTCTCTGCCTCCCTGTGATCTCTCTCTCTCTCTCTCTGTCAAGTAAATAAAATATTTTTTTAAAAAAGAGTCCATGGATTAGCCAGACCCAGAAGTTGCTTCCAGAAACAAACTTGATGATCCACCCTAAATAAGCAATTAATTGCTGGCTTTTAAGATCAAAATTAACCACTTTCCCGTCTGCGTATCTTACCAACAGTGGTAGGACGATAATTAAGCATTTCATCCAGACCAAGATACTTTTCAGAGGAAAAGGGCATCAATAAAATGGAACATTAGGGCAACAGATGAAACAGGGATCGTGTTGAGAAAAGCAGAGTTTGAGTCATCTTAAGTATATGCAACTCAAGAAGAGTAAATTCATGTAACCAGAAACCATCAGACCTGCCCCCAGGAACATCCCTCTAAAGGAGAGTTGGATATGTCTTGGTTTCATTCCCCCAGAAGCAGACCCCCGAGACAAGGATTCAGGTGCAAGTATGTAGTTTACTGGGGAGATGAGAGCAGTAGCTCTAGGAAAAGAGGGGGAATGAATCCAGAGAAGAAAGGCAGCCAAAAAAAGCACGCGATCAAGCCAGATATGGCTGTGGCAAAGGGAATGTGCTCCCTTGTGGTCCTCACAGAGATGCGCTGCCCAAATCCCCCTTCAGGGAAAGACTTGCTGTTCCAAAAGGAGGGAGCGTGTGCCCCCCCACCCCCACCCCCCAGCTCTCAGCTCCTTCAGGGTCTGCCTCAGGGGCAGAGAGCTGCCTCCCTCAAGGTCACGCCCTTCCCAGAACAGCCTGAACCTGCAAACGAAGCAACTTGAGGCTACAAAGGCTGGCCTTTTCCACCTGACATGGGACATTTCAGTAGGCAATCCTCACTCCAGAGCTTCCTGCTGGCTTGGCCGAGACTTTTTCAAGCCCACATTGGAACTAGACTTTTCCTCTCCTTTCAGAGAGGTTGACCGGCAAACTCCATATGCACATCTGCTTGCTGAGAACCTACCCCTGAAACCATCCCTCTAGGGAAACTCAGTGTATTGATCATGTTTCCTCTTTGTTCTGTATGTTATGATGTTTTGACATTTGAAGCGACTTGGGGAAAGACTGCCACGACTGGGACTAGCTGATTCCTAGGACAGGTGGATGGCTTGCCTGGAGTA
>PITA01035416.1:0-10534 GCA_004023965.1 Spilogale gracilis
GAGCCCGATGTGGGGCTCGATCCCGGGTCTCCGGGATCGTGACCTGAGCCGAAGGCAGTCTTTCAATCAACTGAGCCACCTAGGCGCCCCAGGTAATTCTTTTTTTATTATTTTTTTTAAAAATAATTTATCTATTTATTTGACAGACAGCGAGACAGGGAACACAAGCAGGGAGAAGTAGGAGGAGGAGAAGGTGGCTTCCCGCTGAGCAGGGAGTCCGATTTGGGGCTTGATCCCAGGATCCTGGGAACAAGACCCGAGCCGAAGGCAGACGCGAACCGACTGTGCCGCCTACGTGCCCTAAGGTAGTCCCTTAAGGACCACATTTATACAGCAGTTCATAGGGAATGCCACGATTTATGGGTGATGATCTTCCTCAGCAAACAAGTCCTAACCTGGGGGAAGGGGGAACCCAGAGATATTGCAAATCGCCATAAGTCTAAATACTTAAAGGTTTCAGACAAGCTTACAAACTATTAATTAACTTATGTTCTCTCCACCGACCTTGACACATACACCTTCGTGATGATGACAGGAATCTCATATGTGAAGCAACGGTTTTTATGTAACTGCAAATGGTAAAACACCAAAGACAACGGAATTATTGCTGTGTTCCTCTGGGGCTTCTGTTGATGGGCCCCTGGGGCTTCGATGAGCAAAAAGGCTTACCTAATCAATTGGTACAGTTTTGTGTGTGTATTCCATAAAACTCTGTTCTCTTGCCTTCATTTCAGAAAAATCATTACGTTGACAATAAAATAGAAATGTTCGGGGAATTATATTCTATGGACGATAGTGCCATGCTAGACAGCTTTTCCCAAGTCCTCGGTGTGTCTTTTCTGATTCTTTCATTTGGGAGAACATTCACTCTGCAGAGGGAGTCGCACTTGGAATTGTCAATAAACTGTGTAAAGCTTTAGATTGAGATAAAACCGCGAGTGTCAATGTTGTGTCAATGCTGTGTTTGAACATTGCAAAGAGTGCACATGGCCACCTTCTAATATATCAGAAAACATCACACAATATTTTCATTCCATGATATGAATGTGGTCCTCATTTCACTACCACCTCTGTTCCTTACAACTTACCTCAGTGCCAAGGTGTTTATGATTTTCTATTTTCACATTTTTCAGCGCTGGGATCTTATCAAGAAGAGTGGCAACTGCAATAGGGCCACTCACATTATCCAGATGACCCTTCAGTAGACACTCCACCTTGATGTAAAGCGGCCAGAAAATAGTTCTATGGAAATGAGTTCCAGGATGAATAATCTCATTCAGACTGCAGCAAATTTTTCCGTTCCCTAGTTCTAACTTCTCTACATTGAATGTGAATGTCATTTTGGTGTTTTTCTATTTTTAGTTTTTTCATTTTGATGTTAAAACAATTTTTTTGATCTGATTTAGGTTCACAGAAAACATAGGCAGAAGCTACAGAGATTTTTCCATAGACCCCTGGCCCCCATCATCAGCCTTCCCCCAGGTGGTTCATTTGTTACAACTGGTGAATCTATATGGTTACCCCAAAAGCAGAGTTGACATTAGGGCTCACTCTTGGTATCCTACGTTCCATGAATTTGGACAAATGCATTCTGATAAGTACCTACCCCTGTAGCACACTACTGAGTCGTTTTACTGCCCTGAAATCCTCATTGTCCCACCTATTCTTCCGTCCTGGCCCTCTAGCATGTGGCAAACATTGATTTTTTTTTTTTTTTTTTTGCGGTCTCCACAGTTTTGCCTTTCCCAGAAAGTCATACAGTTGGAATTATATACTATGTAAGCTATTCAGAGTGGCTTCTTTCACTTAGTAGTAAGCATTATTGTTTCTATCATGTCTTTTCATGGCTTGGTAAGTCCCCTCTTTTTAGTCCTGAGTAAGATTCTATTGTCTGGATGGATCATAGTTTACTTATCCATTCACCTACTGAGGGCCGGCCGTCTTGGTTGCTTCCCAATCTTGGCAATTATGAGTAAAGCTGCGGTAATGGGGCACCTGGGGGCTCAGTCAGTTAAGCATCTCCCTTTGGCTCTGGTCATGATCTCAGGGTCCTGGGATTGAGTCCCACAACAGGGAGTGTGCTTCTCCCTCTCCCTCTGCCACTGCCCCTCCCCCAATTGTGTGTGTGTGTGTGTGTGTGTGTGTGTGTGTGTATGCTCTCTCAAATAAATCTTAAAAAGTAAAAGCTGTGGTGGGGGAGGAGCAAGATGGCAGAGGAGTAGGAGCCCTGAATATCATCGGGTCCCAGGAGTTCATCTGGATGGTTATCAAACCATTTGGAGCACCTACAGACTCAACAGGAGTTCCACGAGAAGAAGAGCAGCAATTTTAGGAACAGAAAAACACTTTCTGGAAGGTAGGACATGCGGAGAAGTGACTGGGTGATGACATTTGTGAGGACTGACCATGGGGGGGGGGAATGTGGCATCTCCCGCACAGCAGTAGAGCCACGGGGCACAGAATCCATGCCCTTAGAAGTCTGCTCCACTGAGGGACGACGCCCCAGAGGCTAAGTGGGGGGTGGAACCCTTGCAGAGACAGTGTGGTCTCAGGACCCGGTGAGTCACTGCAGGACCCCGCGGCAGAGCTCCTGGGTATCAGAGCGGGAAAACCAGCTGCAGAAGAGGGGTCGAGGAGGGGGCTCTCAGCTCGGGCTTACCTCGAGGCACAGTGAGCCCACTGTTCTCTGAGCAAGGAGAAGATCCAGGGAGACCTCCTGCTTCCATCACCAGGAGGGATGGTGTGGGAGAGTGCTTCATAGTTTACTTATCCATTCACCTACTGAGGGCCGGCCGTCTTGGTTGCTTCCCAATCTTGGCAATTATGAGTATCCAGGGAAGATACTGGGAGACCTCCTGCTTCCATCACCAGGAGGGATGGTGTGGGAGAGTGCTGCGGGAATCTGCTGGGTTTGGAGACTCCACATGGGGCCACTTGCCGGAGACAGAAATGCTCGGTCACAGGCTGGGTGACACAGAGCGCGGCTGGAGACCAGGGAGACAGACGTGATTGATGGCTTTTCTCCGAGAGTGCACTGAGGAGTGGGGCCCTGGGCTCTCAGCTCCTCCAGGCAGAGACTGGGGGCCGCCCCCTTCTTTCCTGGCCTCCCAAGAGTGAACACGAGCAGTTAGCTTAGCCTGGCCCCTGATGATGGCGGGACACTCCTGCCTCCGGGCGAAGACATTTCAGAATCTTTGCAACAGGCCCCGCCCCCAGAAGGTCAGCGAGAACAGCCAGCCAAGACCAAGGTCACCGATCCACGAGAAATGTGAACTCTGGGGCTAGGGGAATTCATCGTGTAGAATTCATGGCTCTCCCCCCATGGTTCTTTAGTGTTTCAAAGTTAAATTTTTCTTAATTTTATTTTTTTCTTATTCTATTTTAAAAATTATTTTCAATTTCCTATTCTAGCATTTTAAAATCAATTTTATCAATAGCTTTGTTAAACAAAAATCTTCAATTTTAATTGTTTTAGTCATAGTCAATCCCTTCATTTCATTAAAGCTTATTTTTTGTGTATATATAGGTTCTTCTTTCATGAAAACTTTGGGATACATTTTCTTTTAATACATAAAAATATACCCTAAATCTCCCGTATGGCTTTGCTCTACTCTCCAGCCTCATCACACTCTTTCCGTTTTTTATTTTTTTCAACCGGACTTTTATTTTATCAATTCCAGTCTTAGAATCTTTTTTAAATTTTCATCTTTACAGTCATATACCATGCTTTCATCGTGAATACCCTTAGTTTTGTACATATATAAGTTTTTCTTTATTTCAAATTATGTGAGGCAGTTTCTTCTAACAGACCAAAATACAGTCAAAATCAAGTGTCTGTCTGTCTTCTATTCACCAGTCTAATTTTATATATATATATATATGGAGAGAGAGAGAGAGAGAGAGAGAGAGAGAGAGAGAGAGAAGGAGGGAGAGATTTTTCCTTTCTTCTCCCCCCAGTTTTTGGTCTCTTTTAATTTGGTTGGTGTATATTTTTCTTGGGTCATTGCTACCCATTCACTATTTGATCTCTCATTCATCCTTTCTTATCTGGATAAAATGACATGGTGGAAAAACTCACCTCAAAAAAATAAAAAAAAGAACAAAATACAAGAGGCCGTACCAACGGCTAGGGACCTAATCAATAGGGACATTAGTAATGTGTCAGAAGTAGAGCTCAGAATGACGATTATCAAGGTACTAAGTGGGCTCTAAAAAGGCATGGAAGACATTAGAGAATGCCTTTCTGGAGAAATAAAAGAACTAAACTCTAAGCAGGTTGAAATAAAAAAAGCTACAAATGAGGTGCCATCAATAATGGAGGCTCTTACTGCTATTCAGTAAGAGAGAATTAGTGATCTAGTGATCTATATATTCCAAATGATGGAAAATAAAGAAGCTGAGGTAAAGAGAGACAAACAACTGCTGGACCATGAGGGGAGAATTTGAGAGATAAGTGATATCATAAGAGAAAACAATATTAGAATAATTGGGATCCCAAAAGAAGAAGAAAGGGGGGGCAGAAGGTATATTGCACCAAATTATAGCAGAGAATCGCCCTAATTTGGCAAAGCAAACAAGCACCAATATTCAGGAGGCATGGAGAACCCTCGATCGAAATCAGTAAATATAGGTCCATACCCCGTCATCTCATAGTAACACTTACGAACCTCAGTGACAAAGATTAAATCCTGAAAGCAGCTCTGGAGAAGAGGTCTATAAAATACAATGGCAGAAATATTCGATGGGCAGCAGACCTATCCACAGAGACCTGGCAGGCCAGAAAGGAGGGGCATGATATACTCAGAGCACTAAATGAGAAAAATATGCAGCCAAGAATACTATACCCAGCTAGGCTGTCATCGAAACTAGAAGGAGAGAGAAAAATCTTCCAGAACAAACAAAAACTAAAAGAATTTGCAAACACCAAACCAGCCCTACAAGAGGTATTGAAAGGGCTCCTAAGCAAAAAGAGAGCCTAAAAGTAACAGACCAGAAAGGAGCAGAGATAATATATAGTAACAGTCACCTTACAGGTGATACAATGGCACTCAATTCATATCTTTCCATAGTTACCCTGAATGTAAATGGGCGAAATGCCCCGATCAAAAGACACAAGGTATCAGAATGGATGAAAAAACAAGATCCATCCATATGCTGTCTCCAGGAAACTCATTTTTGACCCAAAGTCACCTCCAGATTTAAAGTGGGAGGGGTTGAAGTCAATTTATCGTGCTAAAGGAATCAAAAGAAAGCCAGGGTGGCAATCCTTATATCAGGCAAATTAGGAGTTTAAGCCAAAGAGTATAGTAAGGGATGAGGAAAGACACTACATCATACTTAAAGGGTCTGTCCGACAAGAAGATCTAACAGTTTTAAATATCTATCCCCTTAACATGGGAGTAGATTATTTTATAAAGCAATTGATAACTATGTCAAGGAAACACATGGACAATAATACAATAACAGTAGGGGACGCTAATACACCACTCCCTATGAAAGTGGACAGATCCTCTGAGAAAAAGATCAGCAGGGATATAAAGGCTTTAAATGACACACTGGACCACGTGGACGTCACAGATATATTCAGGACATCCATCGCAAAGCAACAGAATACACAACCTTCTCTAGTGGACATGGAATAGTCTCCAGAATAGATCACATCCTGGGTCACATATCCAGTCTCAACCAGTACCAAATTTTGGGATCATTCCCCGCATATTTTCAGACAAAAATATTTTGAAACTAGAACTTAACCACAAGAGGAAAGTTGGAAAGAACTCAAATACATGGAGGCTAATGTGTATCCCACTAAAGAATGAGTGGGTCAACCAGGAAACTAAAGAAGAATTTTAAAAAATTGAAGGAAAGCAAATTAAAATGAAAGCACAACTGTTTAAACTCCTTGGGACCCAGCACAGGTGGTCCCGAGAGGAAAGTATATAGCAATACAAGCCTTTCTCAAGAAACAAGAAAGGTCTCATGGGGCACCTGGGTGGCTCAGTTGGTTACGCGACTGCCTTCAGCTCAGGTCATGATCCCGGAGACCCAGGATCGAGCCCCACATTGGGCTCCCTGCTAGGGGGGAAGCATGCTTCTCCCTCTCTCACTCCCCCTGCTTGTGTTCCCTCTCTCACTGTGTTTCTCTCTGTCAAATAAATCAATAAAATCTTTAAAAAAAAAAAAGAAACAAGAATGGTCTCAAGTACATACCTAACCCTACACCTAAAGGAGCTGGAGAGAAAACAGCAAAGAAAGCCTAAACCCAGCAGGAGAAGAGAAATAGTAAAGATCAGAGCAGAAATCAATGAAATGGAAACCAAAAGAACAGTAGAACAAATGAACAGAACTAGGAGCTGGATCATTGAAGGAATGAAGAAGGTTGAGAAACCCCTGGCCAGACTATCAAAAAGAAAAGGAGAAGGACCCAAATTAATTAAATCATGAATGCAAGAGGCGAGCTCAGAACCAACACCAAAGAAATACAATTATAGGAAAATATCATGAACAACTATACACCAGCAAATTTGACAATCTGGAAGAAATGGATGCATTCCTAGAGACATATACACAACCAAAACTGAACAAGGAAGAAACAGAGAACCTGAACATAACAGTAAGGAGATTGAAGCAGTCATCCAAAATCTTGCAACAAACAAGAGCCCAGGGCCACGTGGCTTTCCAGGGGAATTCGACCAAGCATTTAAAGAAGAATTAATAGCATTCTCCTGAAACTGTTCCAAAAAATAGAAACGGAAGGGAAACTTCCAAACTCATTTTATGAGGCCACCATTGGCCTCATGATTCCCAGCCCAGAAAAAGACCCCATCAAAAAGGAGAATTGCAGACCAATATCCTTGATGAACACGGATGCAAAAATCCTCACCAAAATACTAGCCAATAGGATCCAACAGTACATTAAAAGGATTATTCATCAGGACTAAGTGGTATTTATTCCTGGGCTGCAAGGTTGTTTCAACATGGGCAAATCCATCATTGTGATACAGTACATTCATAAAAGAAAGAACAGGCACCACATGATCCTCTCAACAGATGCTGCAAAAGTACAGCATCCTTTCTTGAGAAAAACTACACAGTGTAGGGAAGGAGGGCACCTACCTCAGTATCATAAAAGCCTTCTCCGAAATACCCACAGACAATGTCATTCTCAATGGGGAAGAACTGAGAGCTTTTCCCCTCAGGTCCGGAACACAGCAGGGCTGTCCACCATCACCACTGCTCTTCAACATAGTATTAGAAGTCATCGCCTCAGCAATACAGACAACAACAACAACAAAAAAGGCATCCAAATGGGCAAAGAAGAAGTCAAACTCTCACTCTTTGCAGGTGATATGATACTTTATGTGGAAAACCCGAAAGACTACACCAAAAGTGTTAGAACTCATACAGGAATTCAGTAAAGTGTCAGGATATAAAAATCAGTGCACAGAAATCAGTGACATTTCTAATCAGGAACAGCAAGACAGAAGAAAGAGAAATTCGGGAGTCGATCCCATTTCCAATTGCACCCAAAACCATAAGATACCTAGGAATAAACCTAACCAAAGAGGCAAAGGATCTGTACTCTGAAAACCAGAAAGTACTCATGACAGAAATTGAGGAAGACACAAAGAAATGAAAAACATCCCATACTCATAGATTGGAAGAACAAATATTGTGAAAATGACTATGCTACCTTAAGCAATCTACACATTTAATGCAATCCCTATCAAAATACCATCAATGTTTCTCAAAGCAATGGAACAAATAATCCTAAGATTTGTATGGAACTAGAAAAGACCCCGAATAGCCAGAGGAATGTTGAAAAAGAACATTGGCGGCATCACAATTCCAGACTTCAAGCTGTATGACAAAGCTGTAATTATCAAGACAGTATGGTACTGGCACAAAAACAGACACATAGATCAATGGAACAGATGAGAGAGCCCAGAAATGGGCCCTCAACTCTAAGGTCAACTCATCTTTGACGCAGCAGGAAAGAATGTCCAATGGGAAGAAGACAGTCTTTTCAACAAATGGTGTTGGGAAAAGTGGACAGCCACATGCAGAAGAATGAAAATGGACCATTTCCTTACACCCCACACAAAAATAGAGTTAAACTGGATGAAAGACCTCAATGTGAGACAGGAATCCACCAAATCCTCGAGGAGAACACAGGCAGCAACCTCTCCGACCTCAGCCGCAGCAACTTCTTCCTAGTAACATCGCCAAAGGCAAGGGAAGCAAGGAAAAAAATGAACTATCGAGACCTCATCAAGATCAAAAGCTTTTGCACAGCAAAAGATACAGTCAACAAAACCAAAAGACAACTGACAGACTGGGAGAAGATATTTGCAGATGACATATCAGATAAGGCGCTATTATCCAAAATCTATAAGGGACTCCTCAAACTCAACACCCAACGGACAAATAATCCAATCAAGAAATGGGCAGAAGACACGAACAGACATTCTCCAAAGAAGACGCCCAGATGGCCAACAGACACATGAAAAAGTGCTCAACATCTCTCAGAATCAGGGAAATACAAGTCAAAACCACAGTGACATACCACCTCCCACCAGTCACCATGGCTAAAATTATCAAGTCAGAAAACAACAGATGTTGGTGAGGATGTGGGGAGAAGGGAACCCTCTTACACTGTTGGTGAGAATACAAGCTGGTACAGCCACTCTGGGAAACAGGATGCAGATTCATCAAAAAGTTCAAAATAGAGATAGCCAGTGATTGCAGTACTGGGTATTTACCGTAAAGATACAAATCTCTGTGATCCGAAGGGGCACAGGCACCCGACTGAGACAGGGAGAAGCAGGCTTCCTGCCTAGCAGAAAGCCCGATGTGGGGCTCGACCCCGGGACTCCAGGATCATGACCTGAGCTGAAGGCAGTTGCTTAACCAACTGAGCCACCCAGGCGCCCCAACAAACCATAGGAGACTCTTAATCTCAGGAAACAAACTGAGAGTTTCTGGGGGCTGTGGGGGGAGTGATAGGGTGGCTCGGTTATGGAAGAGAAACGGAAAGAAAAGATAATAAAGAAATAATGGAAAAGGACTACATGCTCTTGCTTCTACCTACCTTTTCTACCCAATAAAATATATGCGGACTCAAAAAAAGCTGCAATGAACAGCCACATGCAGGTTTTGTGTGGGCATAAGTTTCATCTCCTTTGGGTGAATCCCAAGGGGTAGAGTTGTTGTACGCTACAGTGGGAGTATGTTGCATGTGGAACAAATACCAAGCCGTCCCCAAGTGGCTGTACCATTTTGTATTCCCATCAGTCATGAAGGCGAGTTCCTGTTGCTCCTCAGCTTTATCATCATTGGGTGTGGGCAGCGTCTGGATTTTGGCCTTTCTAACACATATAAGGTGGCTGCTCGTTATTTTAATCCACATCTGCCCGATGACATAGGGCGTGGCGCGGTTTTCCATGTGCTTATTTGACCTCTGTTATTTTCTTTGGTGAGATGTCTATTAAGGTCTTTCACATTCCCCTTTTCTTTTTTTATCAAGGGGGCTGCTTTTCTTGAGTTTTAAGAGTTATTTGGAAATTTTGGAAAACATCCTTTTATCATATGTATCTTTCCAAGTTTCTTCTTCCATTCTGTGGACTCATGGTCTTTTTACAGGCATTATTTTTTTTACCTAATTTCACTCTTTTTCACTTTTATTTATTTTTAAAGATTTTACTTGTCTCAGAGAGAGAGCAAGAGAGAAAGGGGACACAAGTCGGGGGAATGGCAGGCAGAGGGAGAAGCAGGCTTCCTGTTGTACAAGGATCCCGATGAGGGACTCAATCCTGGGACCCTGGGATCATGAACTGAATAGAAGGCAGACACTTCACCAATTGAGCTACTCAGGTCCCTTTCTTTTTATCTGTAAATATGTAGTTTCTTTCGGGAAACCATCATGTAAAAAATATTTTGAGCTACTGTTTATCTTTTCAGATTTTCTTCTTGTATTAAAAAGTGTGGACAGCTCAATTCTAAGTTAACTTCATTTTTTACCAAAGACCATGATTTGCTCTGTGACTACGTCCTTTAGGTCTTGTAGTCCATATCCTAATTTGTCTAGCCTGTTTAACGGCTTGAACCATGTTCATGAGACAAGGTCAGCTATCCGAGTGCTTATAGGTCGTCCTTGAAATGCTTCATCCAGATTGTCCATGTTGGGCAGACCCAGAAAAAAAAATACGATATCAGTATCTAACTGGCATTGATCAAAGATTACTCTTGCTGTAGCACCTCTCTGCTAGTAAGAAGGCCAGAGTGCTTGCTCAACTCCCTCTCCTCTAATAAGAAAGTCAGAGTGCCTGCTCAACTCCCTCTCTGCTAGTAAGAAAGTCAGCCTGCTTGCTCAACTCCCTCTCTGCTAGTAAGAAGGTCAGAGTACTTGCTCAACTCCCTCTCTGCTAGTAAGAAAGTCAGAGTGCCTGCTCAACTCCCTCTCTGCTAGTAAGAAAGTCAGCGTGCTTGCTCAACTCCCTCTCTGCTAGTAAGAAAATCAGAGTGCTTGCTCAAC
>PITA01035417.1:0-10535 GCA_004023965.1 Spilogale gracilis
CCCTCCTCCCTCTCAATCCCAGAGGTTTTACACCAACAGGCCCAGACCCCCTCCCAGCTCGGGTCCCCCGCCAGCCTGCCCCAAGCCAGTCTCAAAACCTTCCCTCCCAGGGCCCTTACCACCCTCTCACCAAGGCTGGCAGACCAGACACTTCTCCTCCCCACTCCCTGCACACACTCCTACCCACCCTCCATCTCCCCACATTTCCACCCCCTGTTTTGACTCAATCAGCCTGCTGGCCTTCCAGGATCAAGTATCTAACACCCCTACACCCTCACCAGCCCTCCACCTCCCCCTACGCCACAATCTCACTCAGCCAGTAGATCTTCCACTGCTCAGGCCTAGGCGACCCCCACCCACAACCGCACACCACCTCCGAGGCCCCTTCTCCCTCATGCCCCCACTGGGCTATCTCCCCAACTTGGCTTTAGCGCAGTTAATATAGCTAAAAAAGAAATATATATATCGCTCTTCCAAAAGCCTTATCCGAAAGTGGAAGCCGGCAAAATATTTTGCCATAATCTCAGTCCCAAGGTTCATGGTCAGTCAGGGCATGCGGCGGTCCTGATTTTAATTAAGCCCACTCAACTATGATGAGCTTCAAGACTTCCCGCTTCAGCCCCACCAACCACCTACCTGCTCTGGCCGCGTGTAGCGTGGCGGATAGTCGCTCACCTCCAGCTGGTGGCCGATGGCGTGGGAGCTCTGGAGCAACTGCAAGGATGCCAGGCGCAAGGCCTTTTATAGAACCCGAGGGGGGGGGGGAGCGGGGGGGCAGATAGGAACTGACGTGTTCTCGTACTCCGTGTACCCACCTATCACAGTGTGGTCACGGGGCAAATTTAAACTTCGCGGCTAGGAACTCAAATTTGGCGCGCAGCCACAGCGCTTCCGGAGTCAGGTGTATCACTTCCACGGGTGTTGCTTGTTTTGTCACGGAAAGCACCATTTCACATAGAGCTCTGGTCCCCAAGCCGGTTTCTGTAGTTTACCGATCCCTAAATTAACTTTGGGTGACAGGGAAGAACTGGGCTGAATCTCCCCAAAGTTTCATCTTTGCGAGAAAGTGGATAAAGCAAGCCCCGCTCCTTGCCGAAATCACCCAAACCTCTAAGCCTGTTTGCCTCCCACCCCCCAACTTCTATGAGCTATGGGGGGGGGGCGCCTAGACCGCTAGATAAGAGCAAGGCATCAATCCAACAGCGCCTGGCAACATTTCACTATGATGTTTGCTTCCAGAACCCTCCAAACCCTGGAGATAGAGGGGTTGGTTACTTGAAGCTTTTTGGCACTCACTCCAAACACACCAAAACAAACAAACGGGAGAAGTAAATGCATTCTACACGGTGCCATTTGGCTGGCAGACGCCAGTACGTTTCACAATTTAAGCATGTGCCCAAACAGAACACAGATTAAAAAAAAAAAAACAAAAAAACGTGCATTTAAAGATATTGATAATATTGCATTTATTTCATGCTAGGCACTGTTCCAAGGGCTTAATGTGAGTTTAATCTTTAAGACACCTTAAAAAGTAGGCAATGTTTGCACTCCTTTTATACAAATCACATGGCTAGAAAGCGCCAGCACTGGGATTCAAACTCCCAGCCCCGCATCGTAGAGATCACTCAAAAATAAAATCTTAAGGGGTGCCTGGCTGGCTCAGTTCGTTAAGCATCTGCCTTCGGCTCAGGTCATGGTCAGGACTTCAGGGTCTTGGGATCGACCCTTCCCCCGGCCCCCAAATCGGGCTCCCAATTCAGCGCGGATCCTGCTTCTACCACTCCCTCTATGCCCCTCTCCTCTGCTTATACATTCTCTAACAAAATCTTTAAAATCTTTTTTAAAAATCTGAACTCTTAAAGGTACTTTCTGAATGGATGGGGAATTGGATAAAAGAGGCTTACCATCGGGGCACCTGGGTGGCTCAATTGGTTAAGCGACTGCTTTCGGCTCAGGTCATGATCCTGGAGACCCAGCCTGCTTCTCCCTCTCTCAGTCCCTCTGCTTGTGTTCCCTCTCTAGCTATGTTTCTCTCTGTCAAATAAATAAATAAAATCTTTGAAAAAAAAAGGTTTTTTTTAAAAAAAAAGAGGCTTACCATCATAACCCTTTCTCTACAACAAACTTGAAAGTTTACCTCTACAAGCCCCTTCCATAAAAAATGGGGACTATATAACTGCGTGCCTCAGAGGTTTGAGCAAAGAACCTGAATGTTAGCTGTGGTTAATATTAAGAGGCACGCACTTCAAGTAAAAAGTGGGTCAGGACTGGAATCGAATCATGTTACCCAAGCTTATTCCAGATGTACAAGTAACTCCTGTAGAGTTTACGGAGGAGGAGCTGAAGTGGACTGAGAGGGACGGGAGGCAGATTCTTAACAAAGAGGGTAGGGGTGAGAACTTCTGAACAGGCTACCTGACACCTTTCTTCCCCACCACCTTTTAGGAAACAAACACCAATCCACATCAGGACCTGAGGGTCACAGCCCACAGAGTTTGGGAGGTACATTAGCCGAAATGTGGTTTTTTGTTTTTTTATTGTAAAGTTCTATGCCCCAATGGGGCTTGAACTCACTAACCCAGGATCGAGTCGCATGACCTACCGACCAAGCCAGCCCGGTACCCCAGAAATATTATTGAAAAAAAAATTTTTTTTTCTCATTGACTATCTCTGAGAGAACAGGCAGCTAAACAGCCTGTTCTGGTCCCTGCTGCACTGATATCCTCCCTCATACCTGTGGCTGAGTTCAGCACAAATAACAGAATTAGTTCACATGAAGACTAAGACTACAGCTGCAGACCAAGCCAGAGCAGTCAGTCCTAAGCCAAACAAAACCAGCATGAATGGGTGTGCTGGGAGTCACAGACTTTGTCCTCCTCTAACCAGTCGGATACCAACCCCACCCCTCTTCCACAGCTGGCTGAGAAAACAAAGTAATTCTTAAGATCATAGCTCCAGGGCACCTGGGTGGCTCAGTTGGTTAAGCAACTGCCTTCAGCTCAGGTCATGATCCCGGAGACCCGGGATGGAGTCCCACATCGGGCTCCCTGCTCTGGCGGGAAGCCTGCTTCTCCCTCTCTCACTCCCCCTGCTTGTGTTCCCTCTCTCGCTGTGTTTCTCTCTGTCAAATAAATAAAATCTTAAAAAAAAAAAAATCATAGCTCCACTCGGGAAATGTGGTCCTCCAGTTGTTTGGAGCTGGTCAAAGAGAAGTTTCATCATTGGGTGACCCTGTTTTTCTGTCCAATGCTCAATTTCATAGAATACAAAATACATCAGCCAACTTAAGGGCAAATCATTCATTTATTGTTTAAAGATTGCAAGACAACATCTGGATTTCTGTAGCACAATTTAAATGTTTTACTTTTTTGATAAAGCAGAGTATAATAGAAAAAAACAATTAGTTTCCAGTAATATCTATAGCTCTATTCAGAATTAAGTCTTCCACAGACATGTTACCTGGAAACAAAAGCCTATTACAATAAGCAAAGCTTCAACCAGAGCGGCTACTTTTCGTGCCAGGAAAAAGTTCATCCCTATAGGAGGAATGATGTGCTATGTAAAATGGCTGTAAGGTCACAGCCTTGAGGGCACTGGAAGTATATTCTCCTATTCCACAGTTAAGTGGTTTGGTGAATTTCAAACATCAGTTTATCTGCAACCATGCTGGCAATTTCTGACTGGTAGTTCAATCGGGTAAAAAATAAATTAAATCCCTAAACTGATGCTTCTTGATTTACATTTTTAAAAGGTACACAGTTCATATTACATTTGAGACTCCTTGCTCAGATTTTGGTTAACAGTAAGAACCTTTCAGAAATCCAAGTTCTTATTGATCAATAATTTGTCAGCTAGGATACATTCAGGCATCAGCTGCAACTACATAATAGGTGCACTGCCTCAGCGCTTTGGAAAGACATTATAATCTAGAACACTACTAGCAGACAAAAAAATTATCTGTTACTGGATAGCATAAGTACAGTACAGCAACACAAAACATATATTCATATGTTGGCTTGTTTAAGCCTCAAGCCCTCGATCTTTTGTTGAAATTCAGTAATTTTATTCCTATGGGTTTTCATACCAAGAACTCAAGCTCCTGGAGGGCTAAAGTCTAATTTGTACTCCAAACCAAGTAGCAAAGCCGCTTGCTACTACTGAGGCTGATCCGTACAGACTTCAAGACCAAGTCCAGAAGACAGTTATTATATAATACCCGAGAAGGTCTGAAAAATAATTATTCATTTACACAGCTGGTCCTTCAGAGGCATTTTACCTCTAACATGTTCTTTGATGAAAGTTATTTAATGTATCGAAGATAACTGTGACTTACTGATCAAATACGTGAATACTTATACTTACCTGGGATTTCATTTCTGCTGAAATAGGAAGAACAGGACTCACTTAAAAAAAAAAAAAACTTGAGAAAGGAAAGTAAAAATCTTATCACACACTATCATCACTTTTGGAAGCAGCACAGAGGGGCAGTCAAGGGTAAAACACTGGTGAAATAGGTCAAAACTAGGCCCAAAAAAATCTATATTATTATCATTAATGACAGTACCACAACTATGCCCTGCATAATTAATAATCACTCCTAAGAATTCTCATTTGGCACCAGATAATGTGTTTAAGAGAAACACTCTGGGATATTTAAAATCAGACTTCGTTTTGTTAGCTGAGTTACAGGAGAAACTTTAAAGGAGGGGAAGGGAAGAGAAGGAAATGGGAAGCGGACCAGAAAAAATTTTTGAGTCATCATCTAAACAAAGCACTGATAGCTCCAAACATTAGGTCAGACACTAAAACGACTGATATAGGCTCAAGTGGTTTATAAAACCTATAAAAAGACTATACCAGCAAAGTCCCCATTAATTTGTAGAGTTCAGAAACTAAAACCAGGAGCAACATTTTAGCTTAAAACCTTATCTCAAGAGAATCATATACACTTCACATGAATAAAAATACCTGAAACCAAACATTTTTAAAAGCTCCAATACCCAAAATATAAAGAAAAAAATTAATTCAGAAGACTCAGTCAATCCATGGAATCACAAAACGGCTGGACAATCTATATCTCCCCTCCACGCTAACCATCCCATGGAAGACCAAAGGAGATCAGACCTTCCAGACCTATGCACCACCTGGTTGCTGCCAAATTCTGTGGAGATTCCTGGTGGAACAGCAGTTTTCCATCTCTTGTGTCTCTCCCTATCATGCAGGAAGCAAGTCTGGCTGTGCTATTCTATTATTGTTTGTCACCCATCTGCAACATGATACCATACAGAATTAAGTAAAAAGTACGCGGTCTAGTTCCCTTTCCCCAGAAGGCTGAGGCTCAGGTACAGGGGCAATCTTCTGCGCATACAGTCTTTATTTAGGCCGACTCAGTGACTTCAACAGGCTTAATCATGTGATCGGGTTTGTTGCCAGCTGCATAGTGCTCCCACATCTGTAGATAGAGCCGCTCTAGTTCCATTGTGTATTGTTTGGTGTTGAAGAGAGGGCTAGATATTCTCTGCTTCCAGACTTTGCCACGAATTTTCTTCAGGCTAGGTAATAAAACAAAAAAGAACCAAGCTTACAAATCAGAGCAGAAAAACTCAGAACCAACCCTCACAAATTCCTAGTCACCTCTGTGGCAAAATACATGAGTGGACTTCACACTCTTTTCTCTTCTGACTGGCCACCCTGACCTCAATGCTGAAAAAAGGGAAGGGTCATAGCTAACGTAATGCTAACACTTAAAATAATCAAGTTCACCTCCATGTCCTCTGAAAATATTCAGTTCTTTCTTAAAGAAGTATATCCACAAGATCCCATGCTTTCTCCATTTCAGCTCACTTCTACCTTTAAAAGAAAGAATTGGCAATCACACGTGTCTAGTCCTATGTACTACCTGTTAGAATGTACACTGCTTACCCTTTTCATTAGTGATTTAGCAATGTGTGTGTTAAGAAACTTAAATGTTCACAACAACCCTCTGACCGACCAGTAACACTTTTAAATCTATTCAAAAGGAAATAATCAGAGATGCAGGCAAACCTGGCCATGCAAAGATGGTCACTGAAGCATCAATTACAATAGCTAAGGGACAAACATGAGATGAAGTCTTCAGTTTATGACTACTTTAACGAAATAGGAAAAATACTCCAGAGATGTATTATGTCTACTGCCATAATTTTCCATTTACATGTGAATTATTTACTTAGATATTAACAAAAGGTGTTCCTAATATCACCAGGACATGGTTCTATTCGAAATACGGAAAAGATGCAATCAATCCTTCTGGGAAGAGAGGGGAAAAGAATTCTCAATTCTTCTTCTGAATATATAATTTGTCATGAGATTCTTCCTCTATGGAGAGAATTACTACTTTAGAGCAAGAAGCTAGAACACTCCTGTGCAATTTTAAAAGCAATTAATAAAAGAGTGTTAATGTTTGTTGTGACAGAGCTAGTAAAATGGCTACGCATTATGCTGGCCTCAACCCAACCACGACCATATTAAGGCTACCTTTCCAATAAGCGTACTTCTGTGCTCTAGTTTTCTAAGTTCTGTATGTCAATGGGAGAATGGTTGAACTGTGGTACATCCATATAATGAACTACTACTCAGCAATAAAAAGAGAATGAAGTGCTGATATAAGCCAGCATCATCAATCAATCTCACAGCATTATACTCAGTGAAAAAAAAAACCAAGTACAGTGCATACTGTATGCTTTCATTTGTGTAAGGTTCTAGAAAGGCAAAACTAAGTCATAGGGGAAAAAATTCAGGACAGCAGTAGTTGTCCTGAGGGTTGGCATGGAGGACCAACTGAGAAGGAACATGAAGGAACTTTCCAGAGTGATGATAATGTTTATATACTGCTACGGGTCTGGGTTATAACAGTAGGTCTCAAAACTCAAATTCAAGATTTGTGCATTCCACTCTCTATAAATTCTGCCTCCAAAATAAGTAAATATTAAACTCTAGTTAACAACATCCATTCTAAAGTATTTAGGGGTACGGAGGTCTGCAATTTACTTCAAAATGTATCAAATAAGATGGACTGCTATATGGATAAAGGAATAAATAGATGGGCAGATATGTGATAAAGCAAGGATAATAAAGTGTTAGTGATAAAATCTAGGCAGTAGGTAGAGAAATTTATCATAAGATTGAAAATTTTTATGATAAAATCTTGGGGGAAAGTATCATATAAAATCAACTAGGCTCCAAAAAAATTTTTAAATACACTTAAATATTTACTGTGGTTATCTCTAGAATGATGGGACACGAACCTTAATTTTTTTAATGGCTAAGCTCAAATTTTTCATTCATTCTTCTTAGATGTGTATGATTCAATGAAGAAAATTTTGAAAACAATAAATGCTTAACATCTTCTGAATGATCATCAAGAACTTGTGTTAAGTGCTTTATATGGAACCCCTTTTCTTAAATCCTCACATCTCTGCAAGGTAGGTACTATCATTCATCTCCATTTTTCAGATGAAAACAGCAAGGCACATAGAGACTGACTTGCCCAAGGTCACAAAGCTTCTAAGTGGGAGCACATGGATTCAAACCCCCAGAAGGTCTGACTCTCTAGAATATGCTACTTCTTAGAAAAACACAAATAAAAAATATTACCCATAACACCCAAAGAAAAGTCTCATTTAAAAGAGAAACTACATTGTATGGCTAAAGCTTCGCTTATTTAAGCACCACCCATCTAATTCCCACCCACTTAGGGCACTGAAGTTATGCTGGGTTTTTCCCTTATGCTATGGTGAAGATGTAGCACCAAAGGTCTGGCTGTCTTCCTTAAGGCTCTTAAAAATTTATGGGAGAGCCTGCTGGTGGGTACTGAGGGCACGAATTGCACAGCGCACTGGGGCATAAACAATGAATCTTGGAACACTGAAAAAATAATGTAATAAAAAAATTTTTGAGGAAGGGTTATACCAATTTACTCACTGTCTGAAATGTATGAAAAGGCCAGCACCTCAATGGTCCCTCATCACTGGCATCATACTAAAAACATTTATTTTCTAGGCAAATAATGGCTATACCACAATGTTATTTCTATTTACATTTCTACTACAGAGGCTGAAACTTTATTTTTTTATTCAATAAATTTTAAAAGCTTAGTCAGATTTGCCTGATTGTCAGAAACTTTCTCTTATTAACCATTTGTATTTCTACTTCAGTCAAGTGTCTGTTCATTTCCATGTTTAGTTTCCTTTTAAGGAACTTAAGATGTGAATATTCATATAGCCAGGCTATTATTATTTGACACAGAAACAAAGATTTTCTTTGCCTCTTTGCTTGCCTTTTAATTTTCTTGACTCACTTTTATTCAGCCATTTACTCTTTACATGGTCACACCTACTGGTCACTGCTTTTATGGAAGTTCAGTTCATTCATCTGGAGATCATATAACTAAATCACCTATTTCATATTATCCTTATTTAATAATTTCATTTTGTGACATCTATATTCTCTCTAAATTTTCCTCATCTATCTCCTTTAACCATAAAAATTTGTTCAAGGAAAAGTTTACTTACTATTCTAGGTCAGTTCCCAGTTTCACAGCTATGTCTTCATATTCTTGTCTATTTTTAGCAATAAGCTCAAGACAACCTAAACAGGTGAGCTGGGAAGCTGCAACTCGAGAAGCAAGAGTCTCTCCTGCAATAAAAAAAAAAAGAGAGAGAGAACAAACTGCACATCTGAGAATGTAAATAGCACAGTTATGAATGTTGTTTATGCTACGTACCCCACACAATGCAGATGAGGAGAATGGAGCAGAGTGCTTATACTTGGAACAAAGCTCATTTTTTTTATCATCTTGCCCTAAGTGCTGCTTCTAGTACACACAATTTCACCTAAAAAATGTTTTCCCTAAAGGAGGTTTTGAAAAGAACAAGGGAAGATTCCAATGATTTATGAGGAACTCACCTGGCATAGTCACCATGGGTGTCCCTGCCCAGAGGACATCCATCCCTGTGGTGTGTCCATTACAGAGGGGAGTGTCCAGGCAGACATCAGCCAGCTGGCCTCTCCTGACATGTTCCTCTTTAGGAGCAACAGGTGAAAAAATGATACGGTTTTGGGGAAGGCCCATGTTTTGCGCATACTGTTGAATATTAGGTTCTCCTACTGCTGGAAACCTCAACAGCCACAGCACACTATTGGGAACACGCTTCAGAATCTAAAATCAGGAAAATAAGAGTAATTTTTAATAGCAGCTATGCCCTTCTCAAGAAAGGCTCCCATAGAGCCCTAATAATTCTACCAGTCTATTCTTGTCACCCAGACAGCAGCCTACTGTGAACTTTCTTTCCGTCATAGATGAATTAGACCAACTGAATTATAGGTTCCTGTTCTGCTTAGCTGTCCCCAGAGTTCAAAGAAAGAGAAGACTGACGTAAGACACAAGACAAGTCACTAATTGGCAAAATCTGAGGCAGTTGTGTCCTGTGGGAATCGTTACTGACAGTGGTTTTTGTCGATGAGCAAGAAATTTTCCATTTCAAACTCTAAAACCCTCAGCATGACACAAAAATAAAGGTTAGCTCACACCTGCCTGACTTAACGTGCCTAATCAAGATCAGGTGTTAGACTTTCTCTAAAGGACCAAAGAACAAATCTTTGGCTTTGCAGCCACATGGACTCAGTTGTAACTGCTCAATTCTGCCCTTGTCACTGGAAAACAGCTAGACTGTATGTAAACAAGTAGGCATGACTGTGGGTATAAAATGTACAAAACGGGAAGCGTGTCAGATTTGATCCACAGGTTGTAGAGTTTGGCAACCCATGATTTAGATGTACATCCATTCAACATTACCACACAAGCTTACCATCCCTTCCCTGAGAGGCATGAGAAGAAATGAATTTCAAAATCCAGAACACTTCAGATTTTTTTAAAAAACAGTGTTCTCAAACAATCCTAAAATTTATATGGAACCAAGATGATAAAAAAAATGAGCTAAGGAATTGCTGAAGAAGAAAAGCAAAGCTGGGGGCATCTCGTTACCTGACTTCAGGCTTTATTACAAAGCTGTGATTACCAAGACAGCATGGTACTGGCACAAAAACAGAGAAATAGACCAATGGAACAGAGTGGAAAGCCCACATATGGACCCACAAATCTATGGGCAAATCATTTTTGACAAAGCAGGAAAAAATATCCAGTGGAAAAAGGACAGCTTCTTCAATAAATGGTGCTGGGAAAATTGGACAGCTACATATAGAAGAATGAAACTAGACCATTCTCTTACACCACACACAAAGGCGAACGTGAAATGGATGAAAGACCTCAACGTGAGGCAGGAATCCATCAAAATCGTGGAAGAGAACATAGGCAGTAACCTCTTTGACATCGGCCACAGCAACTTCTTTCAAGACACGTCTCCAAAGGCAAAGGAGACAAAAGCGAAAATGAACTTCTGGGACTTCATCAAAATAAAAAGCTTCTGTACAGCAAAGGAAACAGTCAACAAAACAAAGAGGCAACCCACAGAATGGGAGAAGATATTTGCAAATGA
>PITA01035418.1:0-10522 GCA_004023965.1 Spilogale gracilis
ATTTTTTCCTGCTTTGTCAAAGATGATTTGCCCATAGATTTGTGGGTCCATATCTGGACTCTCCACTCTGTTCCATTGGTCTATTTCTCTGTTTTTGTGCCAGTACCATGCTGTCTTGGTAATCACAGCTTTGTAATAAAGCCTGAAGTCAGGTAATGAGATGCCCCCAGCTTTGCTTTTCTTCTTCAGCAATTCCTTAGTGATTCGGGGTCTTTTTTGATTCCATATAAATTTTAAAGAAAGGTATTTTTAAAGTCATATCAGGTTATGGCACTTTAGAACATTTTAATTAACAAACTGGATTTCTGTTCTAAATCTATGACTTGGATGCAGGAAAGGAGTGGGAATATAAATGTTTTTTGTCTGCAGGGGAGCTTAAAGCCCTCCCTTCCCTGAAGAAATTGGTAGGCAAAGAGGGCTGTAAGGCATTGGGAGGGGTAGCCTGAGATTCAGTTTAGAAGATGCTAAGGGAAGGGAGAGGGAAGAGAGTGAGAGGTGACCAGAAGAAACCAGCATATGACCTTTGATCCTTGGAAATGGATTCAGAAAAGATTTGGCTGATGTCCATAAAATGCTCTGGGTATTAAATTGGGGACCCCTGGTCATCCCCTGGGAGCTCATTCTTTCAGTTCAGACCACCTGGGCAATTGGAGAGTGAGACCAATTCCTTTCACTGTCTGTGAGGACAAGGAGAAGACAGGGTTTTGTTCTCCATAGTTGGAGTGATCTGTGAGAACTTTCTAGCACCTGGAAGAAGACATGTGCCCTTTTAGGTTCCTTTAGCTTGAGCTCTGTTGGAATAGCTGTATGGATCCCTTTCCCTTGCCCCTGCTGACCCCTGATAGCTCAAGACCCAGCTAAACTACATATAAGGGACTCAGGAGGAGAAAGAGAGGAATGGGCAGTCCCACCATCAACCCAACCTGTCAGGCAGCCCCTGGAGGTGGGCCTGAAGCCACACCCACATTCTTTCCCTGTTAGGGGTGATTTGCATGGAAAGTTTTGGCAACCACTGGTCAACAGCTGAAAATCCAAACAAGATGTTTACACACCTGACTGGAGCTGCATTTAGATATTATAGATTGGATTTTAATGGTCTTAAAAAAAGGGGTGGAATCGCCTGATCAGACCTCACTCAGAAAGGCATCTGGAGAGCAAGGTAAGAGTTGACTGGAGCAGGACTTGGTGCAGCTGAATGCAAGAGAAATTTCTCAACAAAGCTGAAACAAGGATGCTTCCACTTTTGCCTCCCTTGTGGCCCAGAGTGGAAAATATGGAGGCTCACTTAATCATCTGGAACACTCCTGGGACTGGTGAACTAGTAAGTTTGGTATCTTCCATTTGCCTCTCTTAAACCATGGCTGGACAAATTTTTCAGTAAAATAGTAAATATTTTAGGCATTAGGAGACATGCAGCCTCTGTTGCAAGACGAGACTCTGTCATAGTAGTGCCCAAACAGCCCTTGACAGTCGTCTTAAACCAGAGACGACTGATGTATCCCAATAAAACCTTATTTGTGGACACTGAAATTTGAATGTCATAATTTTCACATGTCACAAAATATTTCTTTGGGTTTTCCCAAACCAATTTTTTAAAAAAAAATGTAATATGTGCATAATAAGTGTAATAGATATATGATATATATATATATGACAAGGTATATCATTTATATATATTAAATAAAAAATATATATTAAGTAAAAAAAAAAACCCTTGAAATGTAAAAACCATTTTTGCTCACTGGCTGTGCAAAAACAGGAGGTGGGCCAATCCCTGTTTTAAACCATTTGCGAAAATGCATGCAGCTAGCATCTTCCTAGTGAACTGCAAAATAAATCTAATGGGCCACAATCAGCTTATGGAAAAAGAAAAAAATTGGAATTTTTCATTCATTCTAAGATGCCATCAACTGTAAGGTGCCACAACATTATTTCTCCTATCATTATACAATACAAAGAATATATGCTGCCAAACAATTAAATAAACTATTATTGATGAGATGCAGTCATATTTCAGAAATGGGAAATTGTAAACACTTAACTGTTTCTTAGCATCGATGAAATTTGTTAATAGCATAGAAGGTTACATATGATTGTAGGGAGGATATTCTTTCACAAAACTTGTTTCAGCTACACATACCCACCCCTACATACTGACTGGAATGTTTCCCTTGCATGATAGTGTTAAATCTTTTGGATTTGGATTTCACTAAAGGCTTGGAGAGCCTGGAATTAGTGGTTTTGCATTTGTTGTACATATAAATGATCATATTGATAATATCTGCTAATTATTTGTGTAGCAAAGGTTTAACATTGGCAGTATGCCAGACATTGCTCTAGTAACATAGGATACAACAGTAAAGGAAACACAAGTCCCTTGCCTCCCCCAATTTACAGTCTAGAGTGTGGAGATAGAAAACAAAGGCAAGATACATTTATATAGAGTTGAGCCTTGACCAGCATGGAAGGGGTTAGGAGCACCAACTCCCTGTGCAGTAGAAAATCTGTGTAAACTTCTGACTCCCCCAAAGTCTAACTGCTATTACCCTACAGTTGACCGATGCCTTACTGATAGTATAAACAGTCAACTCACACATATTTTGTATTTTCATGTATTGTATATTGTATTCTCATAACAAGCTGGAAAAAAAATGTTATTAAGAAAATCATAGGGGCGCCTGGGTGACTCAGTTGGTTGAGCAACTGCCTTCGGCTCAGGTCATGATCCCAGAGACCCAGGATCGAGTCCCACATCGGGCTCCCTGCTCGGCAGGAAGCCTGCTTCTCCCTCTCTCACTTCCCCTGCTTGTGTTCCCTCTCTGGCTGTGTTTCTCTCTGTCAAATAAATAAATAAAATCTTTAAAAGAAAATCATAAAAAGGGGCACCTGGATGGCTCATTCGTTAAACATTTGCCTTCAGCTTAGGTCATGATCCTGGAGTCTCAGGATCGAGCCCTGCGTCGGGCTCCCTGTTTGGCGGGAAGCCTGCCTCTCCCTCTCTCACTCCCACTGCTTGCGTTCCCTCTCTAGCTGTGCTTCTCTCTGTCAAATAAATAAATAAAACCTTTTTTAAAAAAAAAGGAAAGAAAATCATAAAGAGAAAAAAAGAAAATCATGAAGAGGGCACCTGGTTGAGTCAGTAGAACATGAGACTCTTGAACTTGGGGTTGTGAGTTCGAGTCCTATGTTGGATGTGTAGATTACTTAAAAATAAAATATTTTAAAAAAGAAAATTGCAAGAGAAAATACATTTATAGCACCGTGCTACTTATTGAAAAAATTTACGCTATCAGTGGACGTTTGCAGTTCAAACCCCTGTTGTTCAGGGTCAACTGTACTGGGTGTTAGGCAGGTGATCAATACTGTGTTGAGAAATAGTGTTTGGGGTGAGTAGGGCATGTTAGTTGGGGGAGGTGGTGGTTTTTGACAGCATGTTTTGGGAAGCCTTGTTAAGAAGCTGTGAACCTGAAGCAGGCAAGAAGGCTGGAAGGCGATATCTGAGCATTTAAGGCAGAGGGAGCCACAAAATTCCTGAGGAAGTACAGGGTTGGTGCCTCCAAGACTCACAAAGTAGCTGCCCTGGAGTGAGGGAGAGGCAGAAAAGACAAGGACTGGTGGATATGGGCCAAAAGCCCAGGGCTCTTTTTGACATTTTGTGTTCATTGGCCTTTCTTCTGAATGAGTTGGGAAGCCATTGGAGTTCTATAAGCAAAAGACTTCCTACCAGGTTTTTTTTTTTTTTTTTTTTTTTTTTTTTTTTTACATATTTTAACGGGAGCACTGGGGATGTTATGGGGAGATATGACAAAAGAGGTACAAGGTTGGAAACTTCTGCAATGATCCTGGGACAGAACATGGTATCTTCAAACATGATCCAGGGAGAGAATAAGATGGCTGTAGTCATGATCCAGGGAGAGAATGTGGTGTCTAGGATCAGGGAGGGGGCCCTAGGGGTAGGAGGGAGTGGATAGGTTCTGGGTGTTTTTGGAAAACAGAGCAGGCAGGGTTTGCTAATTTATTGTATGGTATGGAGGAAAGATTGGCAATGGATGTCTCCAAAATCTGTGAACTGAGTGACTGGGAGTGTTTATTCAGAAAACGGACACTGCAGGAGGAGTAAATTTTGTTTGTTTGTTTGTTTGTTAGGAGACTGGAAATAGCTAAGTTTTGGTAAGATTGGCAAGAGATTTTAGATATCCCAGACAGTACACCTGGGAGTAGGTGGACGTTAGTGTGATGCCTAGAGTGCCAAAATGCAGGAGGCAGGTGCTCTGAGATGCTGAGCCTGTGTCTCTTTAACTCTTGCCCTTAAATATTGTGCCCTAATTTTCTCACCCTAGTCATGGCCTGCAAGAGGGCATGTTGAGCTTATAATTGCTTACAATTTGAGTCTAGCAAGTCAAAAGCAGACTGTTGATCCTAAGAAAGAAAATCCGATCATGTTACTTCATGACTTTTACTATGGGCAGCATAAAGGAGACCTGGGAGCCTGGAGAGGTAACTCTAGGACCTATTACCTAACTAGTCGGATCCTGTTTCCTCAAGTGTAAAATAAGGACGCTATTAGTTATCTCAGCATTTCAGGGGAGGATTAAATAAGGCAATTATTTTGGTTTTTGAAATAAATACTCGGCTTAATTCAGATGATAATTTACAAAAAGAAAGCACCAGAAGTTGAAGGGAACTCTTCAAGCAAAACACAGTTGTAAAATGGCAGGTCTTTCTTTGTCATGTGAGGAAAAACAAGTGCCAGAGCACCAGAGAAGAACATAGAGTCCAAACACAAGGACAGGGAAAATGAAGATGCTGAGCTGATTTTAGTAGGAGTGGAACATGTAAATGAAGATGCAGAAATTGTCTTTATCAGAGCGATTTCAAACTCAAAACCAGTCATTTCAAACATTTTGAACAGAGTGACCCTGGAATGAGATTCCAAAAGAAAGAAAGGCTACTGGAGTCTTGGGCATTGCAGCCTGCAGACTACATGGTCCATGGGCACTCCCAGTGGCCACCCCAATCTGAATGGGGAGTAATAGATCGTCCTATTATTTTTGAGCCTTCATCTAAACTTCACCGTAAGTCATGCCTCACCGTCCCTCAGATTTGTCCTCTCCCTATCTTCCTGTCTACTTGGAGCTGTACTTTCAGTAGGAGGCAAGAGTGGAAGTGCTCACAATTCAAAGGAACTTCCTAGTTCCAGTATAAACAGTGGAAATCCCAAAAGACCCAAACTCAGTGGTGGAATTCCTCAGCTGTGGCCACTTCTCCCCTACAGTGAGCATGAGTGCAACCTCACAAGGTGTTCCATCCTCATTAAGTCACGTTCAGAATGAGCATGATTTTCTTAGGCTTATGTAAATGATAGGACACATTTTAATCTTATGGATGTAGACACAAAGAATAATTTGGAAAGGCTGGAAAAACCAGACTTTTTGAGTCTAGCGAGTCAAAACCAGACTGTTGATCTTCAGAAAGAAAATCTGGTTATGTTACTTCATGACTTTTACTGTGGGCAGCATAAATGAGACCGGCAGCCAAACAGAAGAATCACACGACCTTTAAATGTCTCAGCTGTTGGAAGTTCTAAAGAATGTCAAATGTATAAGCCATGTGAGGAGCCACTGGAACCTGAGAAGCAGAAGGGCGACAGCTGGGGAAGCCACAGCACCTGCCAGCACTGCCAGCCCTGACGTCCCACTCCCGTCCAGCTGCAATGTCACATTGAAAGTGTAAGCTATCCAGAAGCCTTCTACTGTCTGGAACATGTGCATGTTGTCATTCAAAATAGACTGGGCTTTCTTACAGCACATGAAGGACAATCGTAAGCCTGGCGAAATGTCCTATGTATGCCAGGTTTGCAATTACAGATCGTCAACCTCTATTACCTCTGATGACCTCTACTACCAAAGATTCATTTTTTTTCCTGTTTTTAAGCTTTAAGTAAATAGGATCATAAACAGACTTTTGTCTTTATCTTTCTTTAAATAAGTGAGATGCATGCATTTTTGCTGTACACAGGCATAGGATGCTCTTTTTTATTGTTGGGTAGAATCTCATTGAATGAATATGGTAGTTGTGCATGTTCTTTTTACTCCTGATGGACTTTGAGGCTGATTCTTTTGCTATTTGGAATAAAGCTGCCATGAGTTGGTGCATGTCTTTTGGTAGACATATGTAGTCATTTCTCTAGAATATATATACTAATGAGAAGTTCCAGAACTACATTGGTTTAACTTTTTAGTGCAGATTCTGTCAAACACCTTTTCGGAGAAATGAAATAACTTACATTTCCACCAACAATATTGAGAGTTCCACTGCTGCAGATACAATACTTGTTGGTACTGTCAATCCTTCCCATTAGTGTTGTTCTCTTGAAGCTGTAGTGGTACAACATTGTTGTTTTCATCTACCTTTCCCTGATGAGTAATGATCTGGAGAATATATATACATATTTTTTTTTCATATGATCATTGGCCACTTGAATATGACCCTCTTTTATTAAATGCCTATTTGAGTTTTCCCTTATTTGTTTGTTTGTTAGTTACTTAAGAGAGAAAAAGAGAGACAGAGAGCAGGAGTGGGAGAGGCAAAGAGGGAGGGAGAATCTCAAACAGACTCTGTACTGAACATGGAGCCATATTCCAGGCTCGATCCCAAGAACCTAATATCATGACCTGAGCTGAAACCAAGAGTCAGATGCCCAACAGACTGCACTAACCTGGTGTCCCATCTTTTTTTTAATTATTATTATTAGACTGTCAATTGGGAAGAGCATGAGGGAACTCCTGGGGCACTGGAAATGTCCCACATCTTCACCTGGATGGTGGTTTCATGGGTATGATCAGGGTTGGTACTTCATGGTGCATCATATTTAAGAAACTATTGTCTACCAATAACGTAAACATATTCCTCCTAAATTTTCCTCTAGAAGCTTACTCTTTAGCCTTTTGCATTTAGAGATTAACATTTGAATCATTAGTCTGAGTAAGCAAGAAAAACCCTAAGCAGCATGGATGAGCCTTATCCAATCCAATCCATTGAGAGCCCCAAGAGAACAAAAGAGAAGGGAAAGAAATTTTCCCTTCGCCTTTCTTGAGATGGGACATCCATCTCTCCTACCTATGGACACCAGAGCTCTTGAGACTTCAGACTGAGACTGAATTATGCCACTAGCATTCCTGGGGGGGTTTCTTGGTTTCCATAATTGCATAAACCCCATCTCTCTCTCTTTTTATCCTATTGGTTCTGTCTTTCCAGAGAACACTGACTAATACAAATATCTGGTAATTTAAGCTCTCCAATGTTGTTGTTCAAAGTTGTCTTGGCTATTCAGATGCTTTGTTGAATTGAAGTGATTATAATGGCCATCTTTGTCTTGTTCTTAGACTCACATACAATAGTTCATCATTAATTGTGGTGTTAGCTGTAGGGCTGTTTGTAGCTATCCACTGACTTTGGGGGAATTGAGTTAGAAATCAATAACCGAAAGATAATTGAGTAAAAAAAAAAGCAAAGTTCAGAAATCAAGCAATACAATTATAAATAGAGCTGGGACTAGGGTCTCAGAAGCCGGGAGCCTAAAGGACAAAGTGCCATTCTTGCACTTTCACAAACCTCTTGCATATTGTTCTTCATGTTCATTATAAGATGGACCTAAGGCAGTTAGGAGGAATTTATATTTAAACTGCATACATTTGAATAGAAGAAGGGTTGGGGTGGGAAAAATGGGTGAAGGGGATCCAGAAGTTCGAACTTCCAGTTAAAAAATGAGTCATGGGGAGGTAATGTACAGGATGGTCACTATAGTTAATAATACCATATTGCATATTGGAAAGTTGCTAGGAGAGTATATCTTAAAAGTTTTCATCACAAGAAAAATAATTTGTAGCTATGTTTGGTGATGGATGGATGTTCACTAGACTTATTGTGATCATTTCACAATATATTCAAATATTCAAATATTGAATAATTGTGTTGTACATCTGAAACTAACATAACGGTTATGTCATCTGTCCCTCAGGGAAGAAGAGGAGGGAAGAGGAGAAGAAAGGTCAGAAAAATAATGATCTAAATCAGTGCTGTTGAGGGTGCCTGGGTGGCTTCCCTATCTGCTCTGTTTAATATGCTACATGTGACAGCTGAGTCACTGAATTGTAGCTAATATGACTGAGGCATTTGATTTTTGATTTATTTAATTTTGATTAATTTAAAATTAAATTTAAAGTTAAGGTTAGCAAATCTTCCTTATAAAGGAAGCCAAGTAATTTCTGTACTCTCAATAATTTGTGTATCTCATAGACACTCTTCCTTCAATGAGACTACATGTCCTTTCCTGAGGAGGGCTCGATTTAGTGACTGGCCTCCAAAAAGTAGAATACAGAAAGGAGAAAAAAGTGACTTTACAGTGGAGAAATTAGTAGTAAGTCATAGTGATAGCATTTATTCCTGATGGGAAGTGGTGTGGACATATCACCTCTGTGGTGTCATTCTAGAAACCTATATCCCCAGCGTAACCATGAGGAAAACACTGAACCCATATTGAGAAATTCTGCAAAATATCTGACCTTTAAGGTCTCCTTAAAATTGTCAAGGTCATGAAAAACAAGTAAAGTTTACCAAACTGTCATAGACCTGTGTAAGCTAAGGAGAACAGAAAAAGGACATTAGAAAAATTAGTGAGCATAGTTAATAGTAAGTTAATGAAGGATACTGAAGTAATTTTGAGGCCTTAAAGGGGGTCATTTCCCAAATAGACATTCAGACATTGAAAATACTTTATCTACACCCTCTTCATTTTGCCTGTGGTATATTTCACTGAACAGAAATCCTCAAACTCAAAGGGGCAATAATATTTAGACTGTGTGATCTGACCATAATGCAACACGACGAGAAATTCGTAAAGGAACTGCTTTTTAAAATCCCACAGATTTGGAAAATAAATACCATATTACTATATAACCCTTGTGTTAAAAAGAGAATTACTAGGGGAATTAAGACATACTTGGAATTGAATGATAATGAACATACTATGAAGCAATAATTGTAGGATACAGTTAAATTGGTACTTAAGTAAATGAAGGTAAAGTTATAGCATCATATACAATAGAAGTACCTGGGAGTTTACAAATAAACTACCTAGGCATTTATCTAAAAAAATGTAAAGAGGATAACTCTCTATGAGGACAGACTGCGTCTCTGTCATTTCCCTGCTTGTGTTCCCTCTCTCTGTTTCTCTGTCAAATAAATAAATAAAATTTAAACAATAAGTTCAAAAGCTGTCTTTTTTTTTCTTTCCAAAACATTACTGAACTAGGAGAGACTTTTGGCACAAATGACAATTCAAAAAACTTTGTATAGGGCCAGATAGTAAATATTTTAGGCTTTTGAATATGATTTCTGGTAATTAATCAACTGCTGTTTTTTTTTTCCAACTGCTGTCTTAAGAGAAAAACAGCCATAGACAATACCTAAATGAATGGGTCTATCCGTGCTCCAATAAAACTTTATTTATGGACACTGAAATTAAAATTTCATATAATTTTCACGTGTCACAAAATAATATTGTCTTTGTGGTTTTCCGCAGACATTAACAAATGTAAAGGTCACTCTCAGGTCACTGCAAGCCACACAAACAGGTGCCAGGCCACTTCTGTATCGCTCGACCAGACGCAATATCCAGGGTGTGGGCGTCAAGACTCAGTTCCCCTCAATATGGGGCCCGCAGCTACTGCTTTCATAAAGAAGGGACCACACCTGGGGATTACGAAGGCTAAACTCCAGGTGGGCAAAGTGAGCCCCCGAAGGACTGGGCGCCTGCCCTTACCTGTGAACCCTGGTAGGTTCTGCAACCTTGACCTCAAGACTCGCGCAGGGACTGAGGGACACTGCCGCCGCCCTCCCGGAGGTCTCAGCCTGATCCCCGCCAGGGATCGCCACCAGGGGCGCCAGAGCGCGCGCAGGCGCCTGACCGGCCTCGCCGCCAATCAGATCGCAGCGCCTGGAGCCGCGCAGGCCGGGGCCCGCACCTGGCAGCCAATCACAGATCGCAGCGGGCGCGCGTGCGGACGCGGCGGCGGCGGCGGCGGCGGCGGCGGCGGCGGCGGTGCCGCCTGGGACCTGAGGAGGCGTCGTCCCCTGGGGTATCGCCGGGGGAGCGCCTTGGGGCGGTGCGCCTCACGCAGCTCAGGGACTGCGACGGCCCGCTGGGAGGACGGTGAGCGTGGGGGCGTGGCGCGGTCCCAGAGTGCGCGGAGGGGAGCTGGGAGGGACTCCGCGGCCGCGCTCCCACGGGCCACGCCGCTCCCGGTCCGGCTCCGCCCGAGCGGCCTGTGCCTGTGGCCGCAGCCTCCGAAGGGAGTGTCGGGTAAGCGGCGGCGGCGGCTCCGGAGAAGCCCTTCCGCACCTCCGCGGGCGCCCTTCGGGAGCGTCCCTCCCCGGCCTGGCTGGCCCCCCCCTCCCGCCCTGGCTCTTGGGCTGCTGCTGCCCCCCCCCCCGGGCCCTGGGGTCTCGGGCTGCCGCTGCC
>PITA01035419.1:0-10534 GCA_004023965.1 Spilogale gracilis
ATGGCCCTTCTTTTCACTACATCTGTATCTTTGGGGTAAATAGCCACTAGTGCAATTGCAGTGTCATAGGGTACCTCTATTTTTAATATTTTAAGGAACCTCCACACTGTTTTCCAAAGTGGCTGCACCAACTTGCATTCCCACCAACAGTGTAAGAAGGCTCCCCTTTCTCCACAGCCTCTCCAACACTTGTTGTTTCTTGTCTTGTTAATTTTGGCCATTCTTACTGGTGTAAGGTGGTATCTCAGTGTGGTTTTGATTTGAATTTCCCTGATAGCTAGTGATGCTGAACATTTTTTCATGTGTCTGTTAGCCATTTGTATATCTTCTATGGAGAAGTGCCTCTTCATGTCTGTTGCCCATTTTTTGATGTGTTCATCTTCTTTTTGGATGTTGAGTTTGAGGAGTTCTTTATAGATCTTGGATGTCAGCCCTTTGTCTGTAGTGTCATTTGCAAATATCCTCTCCCATTCAGTGGGTTGCCTCTTTGATTTGTTGAATGCTTCCTTTGCTGTACAGAGCTTTTTATTTTGATGAAGTCCCAAAACATCATTTTCGCTTTTGTCTCCTTTGCCTTTGGAGACGTGTCTTGAAAAGATTTGCTGTGGTCGATGTCAAAGAGGTTGCTGCCTATGTTCTCTTCCAGGATTTTGATGGAATCCTGCCTCACATTAAGGTCTTTCATCTATTTTGAGATTGCCTTTGTGTGTGGTTTAAGAGAATGGTCTAGTTCTATTCTTCTATATGTAGCTGTCCAGTTTTCCCAGCACCATTTATTGAAGAGACAGTGGTTTTTCCACTGGATATATTTTTTGACTTTAGATTTATTTTATTTTTTCAGTGTTCCAAGATTTATTGCCCATGCCCCACACCCAGTGCTCCATGCAAAAGTGCCCTCAGTACCCACCACCAGGCTCTCATCCCCCCACCCCCTACCACCAAGTCCCTCAGTTTGTTTCTGTGTCCAATGTCTCTCATGTTTCATTTCCCTCCATGAATTATCCTACTTCCCATTTCCTTTCCTTCTCCTACTTCCTCCATATTACCCCTTATGCACCACAAGTAAGTGAAATCATGTGATACTTGACTTTTTCTACTTGGCTTATTTTACTCATCATAATCTCTTCCAATCCAGTCCATGTTGCTACAAAAGTTGGATATTCATCCTTTCTGATGGAGGCATAGTATTCCATTGTATATTTTAAACCCACTTTCTTGAAAGCATCTACTCAACTACTCCATGGATAATAATGTGTCATCTTCTGAAAGCCAATTTGGAGAGGCATGAAAATATGCATAGTCTAAGGGAAAATGGACATACATGCAAAGTTCTTGGCACTGATTATTTTGTTAAAATATTACTTATAGGAGAAACATGTGGAGTCAGACTGAATGTTTTGATGAATTTTTGGACAAAATATTTCATGTGATGAAACACTGAAGAGGCACTAAAATCATGCCCATGTTACTCCCTTTTTAATTTAATGGCCACATGGAGTTCACCATGGTATTTCTCCTTCTCTTAAATCCCACAATCAGCATATTTTTGTTTTAACATTAAATTCATATTCTCATCACTTCCTTCAGCTCCCTGCTATCATCTTGACCTATACCACCATCATTTATCACCTGGATTATTGATCTAATATCCTAACTTGTCTTTCTGTTTTCCTCATTATTTCCTTTGAGAGTGTCCCCAACACAGAAGCTGGAAGATTACCTTAGGACAATATGATCATATTTCTCTTAACAACCCTGTTGTCTTATAGCAAGGCTTGCAGTGACTTTACTGCAAGACATCCACCCACAATAACATCCAATAACAACAGGTTATTGCTCAGTCATCTTTCACTGAAGCAAAGTGGTATTTTTAAAATGTTTATTTAAATTCCAATTAACCTACAGTGTAGTGATTCAACACTTCCATACATGGAAACAAAGGTGCTATTTAATATTGAAACCCTTCCCAACTCCCTTCTCTTCCTTTCTTGCTTTGTTTTTATCCATAGTATTTATCACTAAGGAACAAATATGCTATACTAAGTTATTATATTTGTATCTGTCTCATTCTTCTAGATTTTAAATTCCATGGACTCCTGGGTTTCTACTTACTTTGTTTCTGGGTCCTCAGTGCCTAGCCTACTGTCTGATACACAAAAATCCTTTAATCAATAGTCATGGAAGAGCAAATTGTGAAACAGGTGGTTAGAATGGATACATGGAGCAGAACAGTATAAAGTTATGTTTAAGGAATGATCAGTGTAATCTCACAACAATGTCATGAGGAAAGAACTCTTGGAACTGTCAGAGTCATACACTGGTGACTCACATATTCCCTCATCTTATACAGTTGGAAAAAAGAAAACCGAACTGTGGGATAATGAGAGAAACCAGAAATACCCATTAAAAAAAAAAAAGACAATCTCAGTGTCCTTCAGATGTCCTTGAAAAGTTCTGGGTTCCTTCTTACAAATACATTGATTTTTTTTCTTCTTTGTCTTTTAAAAGGAAGAGTAAATTTTTCATAATTAGAACCCATCCAGGTGTGAAGAACAGAGCAACTATAAACTCAAAAGTTATCCCTTTCTAAATCCTAGGGAGTGAAATTCATTCATCTTTAAAATGGGAAGTTGACCAAGGAAAACAAACTTGAACAGAAATGTTGATTCACAGATTTTCAAAACACGTGTACAGTTTCCAACATGCATATGTAAAAATGGGGTTCAAAGAGCTTGAGACATTTGCTAAAATTTATGCACAGATGTACCAGTGTGGACCTCACTGAGCCACAATGCTGAGACAAATGTCTGTTTTGCATGTAGCAAAGTTGTGTAGCACTGATGCTCTGAAAAAGCACCTGGGAAATGGATTCTGAGCCCGTGAAACCTGGGGAGGCATGGAGAGCTGCAAGGATATGGGTGTGGGAGATGGATGTGAGAGAGAAGTGAATGAGGACAGATATGAGCAACTGAGTCATGACACAATGAAGTGATTTCCCAATATAGAGAGTTTTTGCAGATGAGCTGATAGGGACATAGAAAAGTAAAGGGCAAAACTCAAAACCGTATTGTCCACTGTGGATATAAACATCCCCTCTGTGGAGATATGTAAACTTTGTGGACTCACATATGAAAAAATGTATGAACATCACCAAGAGTTGGCAGCCATAAGGTCAGTCACAAGGTAATAGTTCAGCAGAATTTTTGAAGAACTAGTGACATTTGTGGTTATCTGATCTACTTATAGAAATCTGCAGTGGTCTATCCAAAGTCCCAGAGCTGCTCAGTACTGGTACTGGAGCTATACCCCACGGCATTCAGATTCTTAGTTCAAAAATAACATTCCAAGTAAAGGAGGAGTTTTTCTTATTCTCAGAGATTCACTAAAGCTGTCAGAATAAATAAATACTCTTGCAAATGTGATTTCACCCCAAGTCCTGTGACATCATGACAAAGAAAGATAGCATAGTAACAGATGTGAAAACATTTTGAGTTCAAATTTTAAGTCAGTCATGCAGTCACAAGCTCCACTTCTGGCTGTAGGTAACCTGCCAAAATACCAAAGACCTCAAGAAGAGCAAGTCAGATTATTGAAATGGATATGTGTTCATCAACCTTAACTGGATTATCAGAAACTCTATGATCCCAGTTAATCTTAAATACCATAAAAAATAAAACAAGCAAATGACCAAACAAACAAACTCAAGAATGTCACTTACTGATAGTGAGCTAGCAGCAGCATCTCCCTGTATGGAGGGTGGAAATGTTGAATAATGCAGAGTATTTTATTTCAAAAATTGGTAAGACCCATGGATTCAATGGATGTGGTATTAAAAAGTAGGAAGGTAGCCATGGGATTTGAGAAGCCCTGAAAATATTGGAAATCTCTAAGTCATTGGTAGCAGACATTTTAGATTCTGTTCAAATGCATGTCTAAAGAACATGTTCTTAAATTTTAAAATCAAAATAGATTTAAGTTAGAAAGAAACACTTATTTTTTCCTGTGAAAATGGTTAGCAAAAGGAATGAGGATGGCTCATGGTGTTTCCAGAATCAGAAATATATGCCCACTCTCAAAGGACCTAGTGTGTCGTAAAACCTGTGTAATCACAAGACACTCATTTTATCCTCTGGAGCATTCAGGAGGGAGACAGAAGGTGATGTATCAGGGGAGTGAAACTGGAGGGAAAAAAAGCTTTGGAAATTTTTTTCCCTATTGAATAATTTGATTATAATTTCATTGTAATCAAATCAATGGTTACTTTTATGAATAAAACACCATTTTAAGATTTTAAACTGCCAAACACTATTTACAGGACATGAGAATCAAGTCTATACTCAAATATTTATCATGCACTAGAGGAAAGAGTCTGAAATATTTGCTCATTACAGTAATTTTGGTACATGTTGCTATAGATTTTCTCTTTTTTTTCAAGAGAGAAGACAAGAATTTTATTTTTTATTTTTGTTATTTAAATTCAATTAGCCGAGGTATAATATCATTAGCTTTTGATATAATGTTCAATGACTTTGAGTTTATTTTGAGTATATCACCCAGTGCTCATAGATTTTCTTTAAAATTTAATCAAAATTTAATCACTGTTGTCCAACAGAGCAATGAGCTAACATCTTCTCTTTCTTTCTTTCTTTTTTTAAAATATTTTATTTATTTATTTGACAGAAACACACCTAAAGAGGGAACACAAGCAAGGGAAGTGAAAGAGGGAAAAGCAGGCCTCCCGCCAAGCAGGGATCCCAATGCAAGTCTCAATCCAGGGTCTCCAGGATCATGACTCTCAGGCAGTCACTTTACCAGCTGAGCCACCCAGGTGCCCCTTAACATCTTTTCTTTAAAATGAGCTTATTTTTTATTGTATTAAAATACACATAACATAAATTTAGCATAACATTTTATACAAATCAGTGAAATTAAGTGCATTCACAAAATTTTGCAACCATCACCAACTAGATCCAGAACTTTCTCATTGCTCCAGATGTATCCCCTACATAGTCACTCTTCATTTGCTTTCTTTTTTTAATTGCTTACTTACATTAAAAAAATTAAATAATAATTTATTTTATTTTCTCAGTGTTTCAAGGTTAATTGTTTATGCCCCACACCCAGTGCTCCATGCAATACGTGCCCTCAATACCCACCACCAGGCTCACCCATCCCCCCACCCTCTCCCTTCCAAAACCCTCAGTTTGTTTCTCAGAGTCCAAAGTCTCTCATGATTCATGTCCCTTTCTGATTTACCCCAGTTCACATTACCTTTCCTTCTCCTACTGTCCTCCATATTACTCCTTATGTCCCACAGGTAAGTGAAACAATATGATACTCGACTTTCTCTGCTTGGCTTATTTCACTCAGCATAATCTCCTCCAATCAGGCATATGTTGCTACAAAAGTTGGGTATTCATCCCTTAGGATGGAGGCATAATATTCCATATAATGGACCATATAATGGAATACATGGACCATTCTTTATCCATTCCTCTGTTGAAGATATCGTGGTGCTTTCCACAGTTTGGAGATTGTGGCCATTGCTGCTATGAACACTGGGGTACATATGGCCCTCTTTTCACTACCTTTGTATCTTTGGTGTAAACACCCAGTAGTGCAATTGCAGGGTCATAGGGTAGCTTTATTTTTAATTTTTAAGGAATCTCCACATTGTTTTCCAAAGGGGCTGCACCAACTTGCATTCCCACCAACAGTGTAAGAGGGTTCCCCTTTCTCCACATCTTCTCCAATATTTGTTGTTTCCTGTCCTGTTAATTTTGGACATTATGACTGCTGTTAAGGTGGTATCTCAATGTGGTTTTGATTTGAAGTTCACTGATAGCTAATTATGATGAACATTTTTTCATGTGTCTGTTAGTTATTTGTATGTCTTCTATGGAGAAGTGTCTGTTCTTGTCTTCTGCCCATTTTTTGATGTGATTATCTTTTTTTTGGTTGTTGAGTTTGAGAAATTCTTTATAGATATTGGATATCAGCCCTATGTCTGTAGTGTCATTTGTAAATATCTTCTCCCATTCCATGGGTTACCTCCTTGTCTTGTTGACTGTTTCCTTTGCTGTGCAGAAGGTTTTAATTTTGATGAAGTCCCAAAAGTTCATTTTTTGCTTTTTTTTTCCTTTGCCTTCGGAGACATGTCTTGAAAGAAGTTGCTGTCAATGATAGCAAAGAGGTTATTGCCTATGTTTTCCTCAAGGATTTTGATAGATTTCTGTGTCATGTTGAGGTCTTTCATCTATTTTGAGTTTATCTTTTATATGGTGTAAGAGAATGATTGAGTTTCATTCTTTTATACACAACTTTCCAATTTTCCCAGCACTATTTATTGAAGAGACTGTCTTTTTTTCCACTTGTTTTTTTTCCTGCTTTGTCAAATATTATTTGACCATAGAGTTGTGGGTCCATATCTGGACTCTGTACTCTGTTCCATTGGTCTATGTGTCTGTTTTTGTGCCAGTACCATACTGTCTTGGTGATCACAGCTTTGTAATAAAGCTTGAAATTAGGAAACATGGTGTTCCCAGCTCTGTTTTCCTTTTTCAACATTTCCTTAGCAATTTGGGGTCTTTTCTGGTTCCATATAAATTTCAGGATTGTTTGTTCCAGTGCTTTAGAAAATGTTGGTGGAATTTTGATTGGGATGGCATTGAAAGTATAGATTTCCCTGGGCAGTATAGGCATTTTAACAATGTTTATTCTTTGAATTCATGAGCATGTAATGCTTTTCCATCATTTTCTGTCTCTTCAATTTCTTTCATGAGTGTTCTTTAGGTCCCAGAGTACAGATACTTTACTCCTTTGGTTAGGTTTATTCCAAGGTATCTTATGGTTTTTGGTGCTATAGTAAATGGAATTGATTTTCTAATTTCCCTTTTTATATTTTTATTTTTTGTGTGTAAGAATGCAACCTCAAACTGCTAAAACTCATACAACAATTCAGTAATGTGGCAGGATTCATTTACTTTCTTTCACCAGGCCTTGGCAACCACTAATCTGCTTTCTCTTTCTAAGGATTTACCTATTTTGGATAGTTCACATTTATGAAATCACATATTTTATGGCTTTTTGTTTTTGGATTCTTTCACTTAGTGTATGTTGATCCACTTGTAGCATGTGTCAGTATTTCACTCACTCTTGTAGCTGAATACTATTCCACTGCATGCCTTCACCATATTATATTTTGTTGATGAAGACATATTTCCTTGTGGTTTTGATTTGTACTTCCCTAAAGACTGATGATATGGTGCATCTGTTTATATAATTTTGGTCACTTCATCTTTTTTGGAGCAGTATTTATTCAGGTCCTTTGTTCACTTTTAATTGCATTATTTGTTTTTTTGTTGTTGTTTTATTAAAAATGAGTTCTTTATATATTCTGATTATTAGATCTCATAGATAGATCATATGCAAATATTTTCTTTTATCTCTGTGCTGTTTTTGTTTACTTTTTTCATATTTCATAGTGTTCTTTGACAAAGAATTTTTTTTTCCATGAAGTCCAATCTGTCTATTTTCTTTTGTTTCTTTTGTTTGGGATATCACATGTAGGAAACCATTGCCAAACCCGGACTCATGAAGTGTTCCTTCTGTATTTTCTTTTAAGAGTTGTGTAATTTTAGCCCTTATAATAAGGTCCCTGATCATGTATGTATGTCTGTACGCTTCAATATGTTATTAGATAGGGATTCGGCTTCATTCTTTTATAGGTATATGTCCAGTTGTACCAGTAACATTTGCTGAAGAAACTGTTCTTTCCCCCATTGAATGGTCTTACACCCTTGTCTAAAATCAATTGCCACAGATGTATGAGATTTCTGTACTTCCAATTCTATACCACTAATCTAGTGTTATGTTAGGGCCATTTTTCATTATTTCAGATTTTTAGTAATTTTTTATTAGATTTTATTTATTTATTTGACAGAGAGAAAGACAGCTAGAGAAGAAACAAAAGAAAGGAGAGTGAGAGAGGAAGAATCAGGCTTCTCGTTGAGTATGGAGTCTGATGCAGGGCTCAATCCCGGGACTCTGAGATCATGACCTGAGCCGAAGGCAGTCGCTTAACCAACTGAGCCACCCAGGTACCCTGTAGAAAGTTTTGAAATTGGAAAATGTTAGTTATGTAAATTTGTCTATTTTTTCCATTATTGTTTTGACTATTCTGTGTCCCTTGTAATTCCATATGAATTTCAGAAGTGGCTTTTCTGTTTTTGTGACAATGACAACAAAAATATTGGGGTTTTGATAGATACTGTATTAAATCTATGGATCACTTTGGAGAATGTTGCCATCTAAGCCATATTAAGTCTTCCTATTCATAGACATGGATGTATTTCTATTTATTTATGTCTTCAATATTTTCATCAATATCTTATTGTTTTCATTGTACAAGTTTTAAACATTCTTAAATTTATTTCTAAGTATTTCCTTTATCTCATACTATTATAATTAGAATTGCTCTGTTAATTTCCTTTTGGGATGTTTATTGCTAGTGTACAAAAATACAACTGTATTTTGTGTTTTGATCAAATGTCTTGCAACTTTGGTGATTTAATGTATAGCTCTAACAGTTTTGTGGCTTCTTCAGGATTGTATACATTAAAAATCATGCCATTGGTGAATAGAGATCTTTTTACTACTCCTTCATTTTGTGAGTTTTTATTTTTTATTTTTTTTGCTTGCATAATTACTTTGGCTAGAACTTCACCATAATGTTGAATAGAAGTAAAAGTGGATGCTCTTGATTTGTTCCTGATTTTAGGGAGTAATCTTAGTTTTTCACAATTGAGTATGATGTTAGGTGTCGGTTTTTAAAATTATAACACCTTACCATATTGTTGCAGTTTTCCTTCTTAAATTATATGAATTGATTTTTGTATGCTTAACTGTCTTTGTATTCCTGTACTAAATCTCACTTTGTCATCATGTATAATGTTTTTAATATGCTCTGCAGGATTTGATTTGTTGTTTTTGTGGAGGATATCTGTATCTATATTCATAAAGTACATTGGCCTGCAATTTTCTTTTCTTCAATGTCTTTAGCTAACAGCTACAGATTTTTACATATATTCTGGAATAATTTCACTAGATAGCATTTCTTATTCCTCTAGTACTGGTCCCTAATTGAACCATGCTTAATTTACTCTTCAATTTATATAAAGATTTGGATAAGGATAATTACTAAGAATTTGGTCTTTGTAATTTGTCAAGACTGAGTTTGCACATTGCACAGGAACTAGTTAGTTCTGGCTATTAGTCCAGTCTCTTATCTTCCATTTTTTGATATGCACATTAAAATATTTGCAGAATATCATTACAATTTTTCACTCTGTGAAGGTAAGGTCTGTTTCTATCCTGGGTGCTGTTATATTCTCCATTGTCCAGTATATGTCTTTTTTTTGTCATTTTTTTTTTAAGATTTTATTTATTTGACAGCGAGAAACACAGCTAGAGAGGGAACACAAGCAGGGGGAGTGAGAAAGGGAGAAGCAGGCTTCCCGCCAAGCAGGGAGCCCAATGTGGGACTCGATCCCAGGTCTCCAGGATCATGACCTGAGCCGAAGGCAGTCGCTTAACCAACTGAGCCACCCAGGCTCCCCTCAGTATATGTCTTGATATGATACCTGGCATGTTGGCAACACTCAATACATGTTTATTATTATTATTATTATTATTATTATTATTATTATTATTATTATTAAATGAATGAATAATTTTTAAGTATATTTTGTTAATGTATATATGATGCTTTTGATATAACATAGGGATACAGGCATTGAAATATATATTTGACATGATTTATTTCAATGAGTCATTTTACACCAATAATAATTTTATCTGACTTTTGAGTTAGCCCTGAATTATGAAGATTACTCTTAACTCAATAAAGAACTACTATGAGTGTCACCTTAAAAATGAGGCCACTAGGACTTTGAGTAGGTTTGCTCAAGGTCACACGTCTACTAAACGGCAGGACAAGGACTGCACATATGTTTCCACTCCTAAGTAACATTCATTTTCTATTTCACACATTCCTTTAGTGACCTTCTCTAATCCAAAGGGTTCTAATACTAAACCCTGAAGACTTCCCATGTTATATCTGTGGCCAGCACCTCTATACTTTAGTCCAGATATCTATAGCTAATTGCCTGTACTGTTATGAACAGAACTGTGTCCCCTCCATTTATAATCTCCAATGTGACTCCCCTTTACAGGTGAAATATATACACTTTTGTTTTTTGTTTTTTTGTTTTTTTGTGTGTGTTTGTGCTTGTTAATGAATGTGTGTGTGGCAAATTGTGATGGAAACAAATGTATTATTTTGCTAGGCTGATATGACAAAACAGAAAAAACTGAGTAGTTAAACCAACAGATATTTATTTCTTACAGTTCTGGGGGATACAGTTTTGTAAAGATTAAGGCACCATCATTATGCTGAGTGAAATAAGTCAAGCAGAGAAAGGCAGTTACCATATGGTTTCAGATAGAGTAACATGGAGGATTTTTTTTTTTTTTT